>JAZEWU010000023.1:2908152-2931036 GCA_036362915.1 Geotria australis | reverse complement strand
CGCTAAATCGACCCCGGTGCCCTGTGATGGACTGGCCTCCCGTTCTGGGTATAGCCCTGCGACTGCCGGGATAGATGTTTAATCCAGGAGGCCCTCACCAACCGTAAGGGTTAAGGGGCAAAATCCGCAGATGGCAAATAATAATAATTGATAATTTTACATTTATAACCCGCACATATTCATTCAACGTCAAAGGTATTCATCGACGAGATAACGACGCCAGAGGCGCGAGATAGCAAGGCTCTGGCATAAATATTTCCAATTAATGACTTTCGTTTCGTTGTTTGGGGACATCACAAAAGGCTCACGTTCCATTGTACTACACACCGCGTGGGTTAGGAACAACGGGCACCTGCGGGCAATGTAAACTTAGAAACGACTACGTGTCTGGAAGTTCGTTCTCTCTGAAACATGTGCCATCTCGTGCCAGTCCCTGGAGAGGGATAAGCACGGCTGACACCGCAACGTCAAATACCTTCAAAACAATTGTCACTGCTCTACAGCTTATCTTACACCACCAGCGTAAGAAGGCATCTCACAATGTCAATTTAGATGTTGTTTTGTTCAGTGTGTCTCCCACTGGAAAGCCTCTTGAAAAAGAAAACATCCCTAGCGTAGGAAACTTCCTTGGAAGTGTGATCACACAGTCACAGTCATGTTGATAACTTGTTCCAAGGAAGGTACACCTGTTTATATCTTTATGTGCTTAGTGAAGATTTGTATTTTCAAGCGGGTTTTATGTACGTAATCCGTCTTACACAATAACGTCATTTCAGCTGTCTGCTACAGGTTTCTGAATGGCGACTGAATTTATCAATACAGCACCTTGACAGAGGAATCGTGCATTTGTTAAATAACATTACGGCTCTGTGGTTGACCTCATATGAGGTCTTATCTAGGCGATATGGTGGAGTGGTTACCATACTGAGCTATGACCCAGCATCCGTAATTGTATACCCAGTCGTGACGACAATCACCAGTAGGCAGTGATCTCCATTCCTGTGCCCCACTTTGACGACAATCACCGCCCCCACTTTCCACTAACCCGCATGGGGAAGTATGGTCTTCTTGTACTTTGCGATTCTTCGAAGCACGATGGTCAGCCTCTGGACATCGTTGTCTTTCAGCTCGGCCTCGAAGTGTTTGCTAGAATTTGCAGGCAATACCAAAGTATTACCTGACAGGGATCGCGACGTGAACGCTTCTACCTTGACCCCCGGGAAGTATGGTTGAAACAACCTCGCGAGGGAGAGATGGAGATCGCTCAGTGACACGGCTATCCCGAAAGAACAGCTCTGAAGAGCAACCATCATGAATAGAGCCGTGAAAACCTACATCAGTATATACCATGCTGTTTTATCAGCAGTAAATCTAATGGTACACACGATTAAGTATCACCAGCCATTGTCTCTCCACCCCTGGATGAAGGTCTGCCTACGCCATCACCCTCACTCATGGTTGAGAGCTGCTCCAATCCTTTTCACTCCTGCATATTGTGCAGCGCTTTGTGTGACCCTCGGGTGAAAGGCGCTATATAAAATGCTATTATTATTATCTCATTGCTCCATCTTCACAGTGGTCAGCACGTGCTCCCTGCTATGCCATCACCAGTCCTGCCCATTGGCCATCGTTCTGTCTCGCAATGCGTCCTACTTTAAGCCCATTTACAGCAGGAGAAATAATTGATTATCGTGTTGTGTTTTGCCACGTGAAAATGGCCCGCATATCTCGCACTTCTCAGTATTCATTAACTCATTTCCCTTTTCATTAACTCCGTATTTTTAAATAGCCACTTCCAAGGCAACATGACTTAACAGAGTTAGCGAGATGCATTTTTTTTGTTTAAACCTCTGTGATATGCAGCAATCTCATCTTGTGACTTATTTAACTTCATGAATCTTCCAGATGCTGCGGTTTGGGAACATTTAATAGCCCATTACATTTTTTATTTTAAAAAGGCTCACTTAAAAGTCAAACAGAATCTTTTACTTCATATATTTTGACGAGTTAACTCTGCCTGGAGACATGTCCTTTCCTGTGAAAGAACGTCCTGTGTCGTTTTCATCCACAAACTGATTGAGCAGCATAATTAACTTAATCTTGTTTGGGAGGCACGGTGGCGCTACTCATCGCGCCCGGTTCGAATCCCGGCGCACTCCGCTTTCCTCCCACAGTCCAAAGATATGCTGCATAGGTTATTGACCTGCGGACTAAATTGCCCCCAGTGCCCTGTGATTGACTGGCGTTCTATCCGGGGTATAGCCCTGCCTTGCGCCCTGTGTCTGGCGGGATAGGCTCCGGCTCCCCGCGACCCTGTACAGGAATAAACGGTTTCTTACAATGGATGGGATGGATTGTTCGGAGCGGATGCCCTTGCTCTTGGGCAGTGGCTCTCGGTCTGTGATTCGGGGACCGCTGGTTCTACACAAAGCTCGGCGGAATGAGGCCATAGAACCACTGAGGGTTACTCCGATTTTTTTCCCTTCGCAAAATACCGTGATTTACTGCTCCACTGCACAATTGCTTAGAGCAGTCAATAAAAGAGCAAGTTCGTCCTTTTATGGTCCTTTAATTAGCGTTTTACAGCACATTTAGAGTTTTTTAAATATATGTTCTCGGTGCGTGGCTGTCCACCAAAATCTATTTGAGGGCCCAGGATAATGGTTTGAGACCGATTGTCTATAGCAAGCAACTTGGTATGGATTAAAGTAAGTAAATAAGCAATGTTGTTTGAAGTAAATAAATAAACAACTACGCAAATTAAATTCTGTTAGTTTCCTTTTTCCTGAGTCCCTTAACCTCTAATTAAAACGTAAGTTGTAAATGAATAATGTGCACTGCTTTATTTATGATAAAAACCTGCATATATTTATTGTCACTATTATCATAAATAATGAAAGTGAAAAAAACCGACAACATTAATTTCATATTTGCCCTTCTTTCTGCCAACCCCTCTCAAAAGTCATGCTGTGTGTGTACGTCACATCCCTCTACAAAGGGACGTCAATTCTGGCAGCATACTGGAGTGTGCTGCCACAGCAGATGCTTCAATTAACAGCAGGCGCAGGCTGCAGATACCCCTCGAACTTCGACGGGGATATTTTTAGCAAGAAACCCAACGGCGCAAGTTGCAGTCGTAAATGGGCTGATGGCGCCAAATGACATCTAAACTACTCTGGCATTTGGGTAGGGCAGGTTGTTATACGAGCGTATCACTTGCACAGTTTATCGCGAAAAGTATCAGACCTCACGATTTGAATATTAATTTAATGCTATCCAACCTTTATTGGATTTGTTCCGAGCTATAATTTGGAATGCAAATACACTCTTAGCATAATCGACTGGTTATTTATTTCCTACAAAATGCAATGAGCTTCAGAACTTCTTCTTCTTTGCGATTCTTCGAAGCGCGATGGTTAAATTACAGTTTCCCATTTCCTTACACAGCCCCTTGCATTTTCATTGAACTCCGCAAGGTAGCTTCAGATGAATACAGCAAACACATTAATTTGAAAAACACGTAACAGGAATCACAGAAATCCGGGAGAACCTCGAAGCAGAGTAGCTGCTCCTTCTGATTGAGAGGAGCTAGTTGAGGTGGTTCGGGCATCTTTTAAGGATGCCCCCTGGGAGGCCCCCCGGGAAGTCTACCAGGCACGACCCACTGGGCGGAGACCTAGAAGCCGATCCAGGACACGCTGGAGAGATTACATCCTTCAGCTAGCCTGGGAACGCCTGGGAATCCCTCAGGAAGAGCTGGAATCTGTTGCTGAGTAAAGGTATTTCTGGTCCACCATCCTTAAACAGCTGCCACCGCGACCCTCACCAGGTCAAGCGGTTTAGAAAATGGATGGATCATACTTTCTCGACGCAAAGTGTTTGAATTATTGCACGCGCGTTTACACACTCGTATCTACATAAAGCGTATAAGCACAAAGACACACAGACTCACACACAAGGACACAGACTGATGAGGTCAATGCTGGTAGTGAGAACCTACCAGCATTGACATGGCACAGGAGAGAACGGTGTTGCCGGGACCACACTCAATTGCTTTGGTTCCCCACTGCTAATATTTACTTACCGCAACATGTACTCATTTAAGCTTTAGTTGACACAGGGGACAGCCAGTGACTGGTTCACATATCACTCACCAATCACCTTAGTCACGGCCGGGAATTGAACTCGGCGAACTGGATTCATAGCGCAGTGTGCTAACCGTTGCGAAATTACTTCCCACAATGCATACACGACTCTACAAAGACAAAAGATCCCCGGTAAAGACTTAACAGACTGTAGAGCCAAGTTGCTGTTAGCGAGCACCTATCAAGGCCAGCGCGGCACATGAGGGGATGGGTGAGTGGCCAGCACCACGCCCGGCCGCCTTTGTCTCCCTAGTGGCAATGTTTACAGACCGTACGAGGTACTAATTTGAGGCTGAGTCGACCTAGGGGAGGCCCAGGACCGGTTCAGAAAATCGTCACTGGTGTTGGCCGTGAACGGGATTTGAACTCCGGTCGCCAGGATTGTAGCCCAGCGCGCTGACCACTGAGCCACCGCTCCCCACCTCTACACGCATGCACGGTGGGGGGGTCAAGGTAGAAGCGTTCACGTCGCGATCCCTGTCAAGTAATACTTGGTATTACCTGCGAATTCTACCAAACACTTCGAAGCCGAGGAGCTGAAAGACAACGATGTCCAGAAGCTGACCAATCGCGCTTCGAAGAATCGCAAAGAAGAAGAGCACGTGAGCACGTGAGCAGAATGCTCACGTGCTCATACATCCACACGCGTTCTTAAAACGGCTATTTTTAACCAATCAATTTCAATTCATGAGATTGTAATTGATTATATTTTGTAACGTACTGTTTGCTTATTTTATTGATCCCGCATCTTTGCCTCCATGCACTCACTCAAATATCCTGCATTTAATAGGTGCCGTTATCAATGCACCTGTGTACGTCACAGTCGCGTAGAGATTGCCCATTCATTGTAAGGCTGCGTTGTTTGATGATCACGTATGTACGTACACGTTTAGCGTGACACATCCCGGCGCATATCCGACCATCGTATACACTATCCACCTATGCATTGTGAGAAACCGCTTAATCCTAGTGTACGGGGTCGCGATGAGCCGAAGCCCACCCCGACAGACACAGGGCGCAAGGCAGGGTTATTCCCAGGATCGGACGCCAGTCCATCACAGGGCACCGGCGGGCAATTTAGTCTGCAGGCCAATTAACATAAGCAGCAGCATGTCTTTGGACTGCGGGAGGAAACCGGAGTGCCCGGCGAAAACCCAGGCGGACACGGGGAGAACATGGAAACTCCACACAGAAAGGCACCCGAGCCGGGATTCGAACCCGGGTTTTCTTGCTGCGAGGCGGCAGAACTACTCACCGCGCCACCGTGCCACCCTAAACCCCTAACCACTGTCAATTAACAATTAACGACCCACAGCCAGTGCGCTGTGTGCGTGTATGGTACAAAACGTTCCACATCACGTCATTCACACAAAGAGGAGCCTTACAGGATAAAATTATGATGGAGGCCTTTTGTTTAAAAAAGACAAGACGTTATTCTCATTTAAACACCTTGGGCTAGCAGTTAAACACCCCCCCAATGCAAAGTGACTTTTTCACACGATGATAAAGCTTAAACAATCCACATATGAACTCCTAGAATACATTGAAAAGCCGCCAAAAGCTGATGACTCATTACACCATAGTGACTCAATTGTCTAACATCACCAATCACTAAACTTTACCTCCAAAGACAATTGAAGACTCAATAAACCTCAGGGCTGAAACAGGTGGATGACAGGAAGACAGTAATATACAGATTTTATTTTTAGTTAACCAGTTGATGTCACCCAAGGAGGACAGTGTGCGGAGGACTGTTGAGCAGAAATCAGCTCACGTCAGAGGCATCGCTCGTGGCGCAACGGGGCAATGCGATGCATGACCTTCTCAGCAGAGGTCACACGGGGCTCCCGGGAGTGGCCACTGGATCAGCGAGGTTTGCTGCCAATGTCAAAATGATGCAGTCATCTTCGAATAGATCTGTTTGTGTCATCTCAGGGTCAACCCTTTAAATACAAACTGATGCCGCCGCTCGTGTTTTCAAGGTTGCGCTCTACGGCGCTCCGATGGGATGGGTTTTTTTTTGCCGGGTTATACCTCGCGTTGCTCGCAGGTGAAGGCCGAGAGGTCAGACACGGCGCGTAACAACAACACAACACAACACGCGGTGCAATCTAGAAACTGCGTTTTAGACAAATACAAAGTGAGATCCAAAAGCTTTCGGAATAAATGTACACGAGACACCTTGGCAGAGCGGGCATCTACCAGTCTGAGTGAGCATTGGTGTGCTCTGTCTGATTCTGGTCGATGTACAGGGGAATCGGCAAACGTGGGGAAAGGTTGGACCAAAGTGACCTCGAGCTTGAGGCAACATTTGGTGGGTGGTGTATCAAGTTCCTGTGTTCACCGAGGGAGACAAAATAATTGAAGTGACGCAGCAAGCACCGCAAACCAAACCGTACTTGGTTTGAGAGTACAAAACTAAAAAGGAAGCAAATTTGCCCAATAGCTTCTGGTTTTGAGAAGCATCGTTCTGCAGTTCACAACCAAAAATGTTCAAACCACTCTGCGTTAGTTATATCTCTGTGGACAGGTGGTTAGTGGTGAGATTAGCATCTCTTAAAAGGGAAAATCTCAAATCAACTCCACAGCACCATGTCTCCTCCACTGTTCAGAGCTTAGAGAAGCAAAAGTGCTGGTGGAAAACCCTCCAGTTACACGGAGGGGAGTGCTCTGGGATTTGCCCTTTGCCATTCAGGGTCCTACTTGGGTCTCAGTCAAGTGCTTGTTGCTTGCCCGGCATTGACTCTGGAGATGCAGTTCCCTAATAGCTGTAATGTCTGCCAGAAGGGAAGAGTGAGATACAAGTCTTTTTATTTTATGTTGGCCTTTCCCCTACATGCACAAGGATGTGCAGCAAAGATAAAATAAAAGATGATGAAGAAGAAAACAAATGCAGAGGAGAGCTCAGTGTGAGCGTAACGTTCCAGGCGTGATGAAAGAACGTCTGTCAGATCAACGCGCAGACAACAGCAATCCACCTACTCGAGGTTGTCAGGCTTCACGAGATAACAACTGGAGCCTCTCTTCTACGCGAACAGGGCTGTGGTGTTGACGGGGCAACATCGGACATCGGTACTGGGACAAGACACTCAAAGACACGTTCCGCCCTCTCTCAGACGTAGCGTGTCGGAGTGCGCACCAAGGCAGGCGGAGAGCACGGTGGCGTTTTGGAGAGCACCGTTATCAATGGACCGTCGTACGCAGCAGTGCTCAGTTGTGTCTCCATGGGAATTAATAGGTTGCGTTATCGCTCGAGTCGAGAGAACAGAGAAGTTGCAGCACTTGCGTCAGATCCACATGTGCTATTCAGCCATCGAAACACCCGCATCCCAAGGCCTATCATCCCATTGAGAAAATTGCGCACGAAGGGTATATATGCATGCGAGAACATGTGAGCTCATAATTAATGTTTGAACGTCAACAGCCATCGTAGGCACACAGCGTTCTTCCCAGCCCAGGATAAGTGTACTCTGAGCGTGTAGGGGAGTGAAGCCACAATCATAGCAAAGCCACGTATTATCTATAAGCACACGCCATACAAAGACAAGAAGACCATTAAGAGCAATTGTGCCTTCGTCAGGATTTGTACGTATTCACCTAATTGATCCTTTTGTATGCACCGACAATTTAGTTTTCAGAAGAAATTGCACATTTGTTCGCGTCTGTATTTAGTGAGCTCAGCACACGTATCAACAACACCCAATCAGACGAGTCACGTTGATCTGAACTTGAACACCCAACACCAGAGTAACGGATGTAGGTTTTCACGACTCCATTTATGAGAATTGCTCTCTACGGCTGTTATTTCAGGATAGCCGAAGAGAGCAGCAAACACGGCTATCCCAAAAGAACAGCTGTGGAGAGAACATCTCGCCAACACCAACGTCTGTCAGAGTGTAAAAGTAAAAGTGAAAAACAGCAGCGTGCCTCGTCAGTACTTGATCTATGTAAGAGCTCGTCAAGCTCACCCCTTTAATACAGCTATACGCCACGGTGAGCTGCACCCACACATTAGGGGACTCGGCGTGGCATAGTGCGAGCCACGAATCGGACGATGGCCCAGTGGTGTTTGTTTAGAACTCGGCGGCAGAACCTCCCGTGAAAGAGAGTTTGTTGGTCTTGACCCAGACGTCCAAAGACATCAACGTTAAAAGCCCCCAATGCGGTGTGGCCTCATTGCACAGCGGCAGCTTGAATCGGTATTCCGAGCTCTGAATAGTTTAGGCAACAAAAAAAACAAAGGGAGTGTGAAGATTGGCGGCCGATCTCGCCCTGGGGAATTTAAGGCAAGACACAACACACTGGCTTAGGCGAGGGGAAACTCCTCCTTTGTTGCAGGATTGCCTGCGTTTCACCCAATGTTTACTAATTGATAGTTATTGCTAAACACAATAATGATCGTGTGTGAACGGTGCGTGGTCACGAGACTCGGACTGCTAGGCAACACAAACAGGTTGGTTTTCTTTTCCGCCTGGCAACGGGAGAAACAAAATCTGCCACCGGATTTTGTTTTTAAAAATGAAACTATTAAAGCAGACATTTTTTCCATCAAAACATATTTATAGCCATCCCAGCCATCCAAAGTCTGGCACCAATTAGATATAAATGGGTATAAATTGATGGGTTAAGCTCTTTAATGCACGCAGACTTGTCTGTTCTGAACAAAAACACAGCATACCATGGAAAGGGCCATAATAGTTAACAATCGCTTATTTTGGAGATTCATTACGTAAAAAAATAACACATGAGCAATGACTACGGCTCGCGTATCAGCGCAAAATGAAATGTGCCCCTGGAATTCGCAATCAACGGTCGACGTGCACACCAATCCATCACCGTAATTATGAACTTATCTAACGACCTTTAATATTATTGATCGGAGAAAACCCACATTCAAAACTACAGCGTGCCTCCACTGGAGCTTTCCTGAGGAAGAAGATGTCCTTGCGTTGCCTCCCTCATCTGTCAACTGCCCCCACCTCTAACCACCATCCCTGCGCCATCACTTTCCAGTCCCCGTCATTCCTTCTGACATCGCCGTTTTTCTTCAATTGGTGTTTACGGTGTGCACTTGTACTGTATGTGTAGGTCAGAGCACAGGTCAGTGATGACTATCACCATTGTAGGTGTATGTGTGGGCTGCCCTAATTTAGTTTTTTTTTTCTTCCTGGAACAAGCACATCCGACTATAATTTGAACAAAGCTTCACCCGGACAACACCTCCACACGACACGCGAGTACACACGTTGAATTGTGTTTCATCGTGACATGAAAACCGTAATTGTTATGAGAAAAATAAAGAATTAAAAGCAGAATGCAAGGATATTTTTCTATCGGCAAATATATTGGCCACATGTCCGTTTGATCGTCGGCATTGTTACGGGTCCATTGTGCCAAATGAATTCAGCGGTGAGGCATCTACGTTTTCATGAGGTAAAATAATGAGGTAAAATCAGCAATCGTGAATAAGCGATCAACATGTATATTTTAAATTCCCAACCGGGGTTACAAAAAAATTGTCAGGGCCATTTTCGCCCGAAAGTGAAAATAACAGCGTTTAGATTAGTCCGGATAAAAAATGTAATTCCATACCTGTTTGAACACCTTGACAACCCATACATATATTATTTAAAAATTACTTTCACATAGAAATGATTGCTCAAGCCATATAATAAAAATATGATGAAAGAAACAATGTGCCAGGAATTAATAGTTATTTTAATATTATCTTGTTAACTAGATGTATTGCACTCAAAGTCTCAAACATTGAAGATATTGAGCGATTAGAACATTTGTGCATGAAACACCACAATTAAATCAAGTAAGTGACAAATGGCTGAAAATATACTTCGATACATTTCTAAAACGCCGCACTTTTAGGTACGCGAGAGTTTAATTGCATTTTCTATTCAAAGTAAGTGAGGTCTTTTAATAATACATTTAAATTCCTATTCTAATTCCCATCTATAATAGATTAGCGGCAGTGTCACACACTGTCACGTGGTCAGGATGACCAGCGAGTCTCATTAACCTCCTTCCAAATGGAATGCGAAGCAGTCCTCAAGACGATTTTGCCAATCGACGTCTGTGGCCGATCCAACGGCGAGATGCGTGCTCAGAACAACTCGATTGGACAGAAGCAAAAATCAACCGGATAAAAGAAAAATAATAATTTGCGGCGCTCGCCATGAGGATAACGGACAGGACCGTAGCTGGAATTCCTGTAATCCCTTCTGGGACCAGCTAGGTTATCCCTCCATCTTACTATCTGTCCTCTCTCCCTCCCCTCTTCCCTGTATTTTGGAAAAAAAAACCCTACCCCACTCCCCTCAGTTACTAAAATAACAACGCATATTTGGCAACGAAAAGGTAAAGCTTTTCAAAGCATTTTTTTTTTAAATAGCCGTGTCGAGCGTTCTCCCACGTTGCAGGCATCCTCAGATGTCCTGAGCTCAGAGTGTCTCCAAGGCGGCAGGCGAAACGTCGCGAAGGAGAGAGAGGGAGCGCTCGACACAGCCATCTCAAAAAAACTGCTTTGAAAAGCAACTATAATGCATCAAGCCGTGAAAGCCTGCATCGGTACCCAAAGGATAGAGGACAGCACAGAGACGCAATCCATCATAAGGACAGGCAACAGACGATGGCTGCGGAGTGACCGATGGAATCTCATCCAGGAGGATAATACGCAAGACAGCGAGACAACATGGCATACGGACAGACGAATCACAGTTTGCGTTCACATTATAGTTTAAACTCACGTTACAATCGGACAAGGAGCGGTGGGTTATCGAAAGCCTTTCGTGCAGCAGGGGATCGAGACTGACCGACAGTGACAATGAGAGACAGTCATCATGATCGTCTGGCAACGTCGACTGGCTTGCGTCCGCGCGCGAGGGCTTCCCAGACAAGCGATGTCGGGACGTGCGGTGGTTTGGAAAAAAAAAAAATCCCATTCGCAAGATTCCGACCGGAAACATTACACGCGGTGCGGAATGTTTGACTTTGAAGAATCATATCAATCATATCAAAGCAGCGGCTGTGTCTACTCGCACTCGTGCTGCCCCCCGTTTTTTTTTGTAATATAAGGTGACAACCCAGACGCCTCGGTGGGTTCACCGAGGGTGCTGACAGAAGGTGATTGCCGATGAGAAGAGAATGATAGGCTAATTGTCACCCCATTACCCCGCGGATCCTGCTGCGTGAGCTTCTGTCTCTGCCATTTTTTTTGTTCCCCCCCCCCTTCATCAATATTTTGCATGCAGTAGCGTTTGCCCCCAGGATGCTGCTGCCATGCTGTAATGGTTAGATTTGCAATACAAAGGGCAGCTCGTTCATTATCCAGGCACGGAGGTCGGAACGGTTGGGCAAGTTTTCTAAATGCCCCCCTCAGCTCCACCGCTGTCCACCCAGCGACGAACACTGCGCGAGACCACCGTCGTGGTTGCTCTTCAGAGCTGTTCTTTCGGGATGGCTGTGGCGAGCGATTTCTCTCTCCGCCTCGCGCCGTTTCGCCTCCCACGTTGGAAGCATCATGGGGGGCGGTATGCTTCCAGCTTTGGAGGCGAAACGTCGCGAGGGAGAGAGGCAAATCGCTTGACACGGCTATTCCGAATGAAGAGCAATCATCATGAATCGAGCCGTGAAAAGCTACGTCAGTACAGACCACAGTCAGTCGATTGGCAGGTTGCATATGGTGGGGTAAATTGTGCGTTATCCGCCTGTTCCACATGGGTTTGCTCCAGGTTCTCCAGTTTAATTCTATATTTAAAAACGCTAATTAATCGGCCGATGACATCATGCGGTTTTCTCTCGCCCGACTCATTTCCTCTTTGAACGAATTAATACCTTTGACACTGAACAAAAACTGCGCGTATTATAAATTGGAATTTCTTTTAAAATACATTTCGCAGTCCCTCTAGCGGACACACTTCTGCCAGCAGAGGCGTGAGCAAGCATTTGCGGGGCTACACCATTGCCGTTCGGCATCTGCTGCTGATTCCCAGCCAAAAGTGCAAGACTGTACTGTCTGTTAAGCCACACAATTCCAATGTGGATAAATCAGTAGATTAAATCCGAATTGAATTGTATTTCCACAGCAGACATGATTATCTTAATTCATGTATCCACCGTCTAGCAAAGATGATTGATAAAAAAAAACACATTTTAATAAAAGACTGATAATCTCCCCCCACCAAACCCTGCATGAATATTTGTCACTTAAAACCGTGAACTGTGCACTGCAAAAATCAACAAACTTATATATGTATACCGCCAACTGCCCACACTTAACCTCTGCTTCCCTCTTGGCGCAAACACATTGATCATTGATTTGAGAAAACAAAAAAACAACATTCAAGCTCACAGCCATGATTAGTTTATACGAGTCGCCTATGTTTGATGAAAGCATCGCCAAAGGGGGTACAGCATTACGACAGAAAAACAGCAATAAAAATACACAAACAGCATAGTTGTGATCTTTGGTCCGTAACAAAAAAAAATCCTCCACCATGTCTGACATGCATCACAAGTCTGTGAAGAATCAAAGCAGTTTTTACTTTTTTTTTCTTCTAAAGCCCTGATGGCAAAGGGTGCTTTGATCATGGCTGCCCTGGATTGGCATAAGTGCCATTTAATTTCGATGCCTCGTCCTCATCCATAATGCGTTATAGATGGGTACAGGATGTGATGTCAAACACAGCTGCGCGGTTAGTGCGACCTTATCGCTCTTGGTCGCCACTTCCAATTGCAATCGCAGACAGTTGCTAATACGAGTGTGTGGTCCAGCGCATGTCCTGACCAGTGGGTATCCACGGTAAATGGGGCATGTGAAACACATAGCTACAGCCATCTGTACTTCCAAAGGAAATGCCAATTGACGGCACATGGGCTATGCTTTTTGGATGAACACTAACATTAAAAAATCAAGGTTAAGAGGTCATCGCTGCCAACGCTGTTTATGCTACCACACACAGCCATCGATTTCTTTCGTCTGCTAGAATCCTGTAGATGTTGTAAAGTTGACAGCCAACATGCAGGATCCCTGTTCGTTTAGTAGCTCACAAAATGGGTGGCAGGTTGACGCTTCACAGAAAGACAGTCCTGCCTGAGGCGGTTCGATTCCTGCCTTGGGTGCTTTTCCGTGTGGAGGTTGTGTTCTCTCCCTGTTCAGCATGGGTTCCTCTGGGTTCTCTGGTTTTCTCCCACAAGTAAAAATCACTCATTAATGAATTGGCCGAAAACATCGTAATATACAGAATGCAGTGTCTGGCTGCTTGGCGCCAGCTAACCGTCTTGCTTAACTCCCTTCTCTGCACGTTACCTTGCACCTCTGAGTCGTTCTCTCTCCAAATGAATACCTTAAAAATTGAATGAGTATGTGCCACACCTTATAAATTGTACTTATTATAAAATGGTTCTAGGTCTCCATCTGGGTCACTTATTTCTGGACGACACTCCAATGCCTAACTCAGTAACCTTCCTTTCTCCAACCTATACATGTCACAACCTTTGCGCATTTTCGACAGTAGCATCTCATTCAAACAAGCCAAACAAAATCTACGCATACCTTGCATCAGCTCAAGTTTTAATTTGCATGACAATCTGCGACATCACAGTCGTCAGACTGCTGGAGAGATTTCTAACGTTCGTGGTTGTAATTATCAAAGGACGCGCGGAAGCCTTTGACACTGTTCACCCATCATTGACAACTTCGGAAAACACAAATACGAAATTCCCAAAAAAAACCCTTTGTAAATGCTAATTACATATTTAACAAAAGGTCAAGTAAAAGTCACCTGCCTTGAAAACATTTATCTGTGTCATTCGTTAAGCCCATCAAGCGTTTAGCTATATGTGTTTGTGCGTTTAGCAGACAAGCAATTATTCTTTAATACAGCGATGCCATGGCTTGTAAATATTGGCCTAGACCTGTCTTTTGGACCGGTGGCCCCAGCTATCATTCAGAGAAGTGGAGAGGGGAAAAAAAAAATCAATGCCTCATGATTATCCCATGGGTGGTGTGGTTCCCTCCCAGGTGTCACCCCTTAAATTAGTCACAAATTTCACGGGTTTTTTTTCCCCCTTGAATTACAAGCTGCTGCCCTCTCCTTTAAAAATAATAATAATATATAATCGCTGAAATATATCACTGATCCAATTAGTATCCGATCTCATCTATTCCTCTCTCTGTTCTTGACGCGGCTGCGGGGAACGGTGAAGGCGGGCGTCTGGGTTTGTGACCTTGCTTTTGATCGTGAAGGCTCGAAGCTCACAGCTTCATGACCTGACATGCACCTTGTTTGCTCACGTCGCGCCCTTACGCTCGTCAAATTAACTGCACTTCAACTTGCAGGCTAAACAAAATAACAACAACAGCGGAGCTTAATGACGAAGCAGAAATTGCTATAATACTATGGAATCAGCAAAAGCATTTGTTTGGGAACATATTGAGTGCCAGTGCTTTCGTTCATTATAGCAGCTCATCTAAGTAATGTGTATCGTTTTTAATTAAGTTGTTTTGAATTTAATGACTTGTGCGTGACATTTAAAGTTTTAATTGCAGTATTATTTTGGTACCTACCCTCTTGACCCGTGTCTACCCGGAGTCGCGATGAACTCTCGACCAAAATCCCCCCTCAGATGTTTGCCTCTCAGAAACCTTGAATTAAAAATTCCAACAAAAATGTCAACAAATAATTACAGTCAAACATCAACATGGTTTCCTGAGTAAGTGTTCAACTCCTGCTTTACAGGCCTGCGCCAGAGGTGGACTTTCCACATTCCTATGGTGAGGACGAGTCCTTTGACTAAGACAACCACGGTTGACTTCCACACAAAGTGGTACTTATTATATCGACCCCAGATGGCTGATGGTCTTCGTCAACCCCCAACCGGGATTTAAACTCTCAACCTTGTAATTGCTAGCCGCTCACTCTACTGCTGAGCAACCAGGCTGGGACAATTATCGCAGCGCTAATTAGCAATTAGTAATGGTTGAGCAGTAGTGCATTGGGTTCACACGCTAAGATGAACCCGGTCATCTGAGTTCGATGCCCTGCCATGGCCCATTGACACGGCCAAGTAATGAGTGATATGTGAAATTGTCCCAGGCACCCCTTTCACCAACCCGGGTCGACCAAAATGGCGAAGTACAGTAAAAAAATGAAAGTCAGTCACTCAGTTTGTTATTAAACTGGAAGGAACTATTGAGCTATGTAGCTCTCTTTAACAGTCGTCCAGCGGGGAGGGGTAAGCAAGTTACAACATCTCAGGGCACCGGGGGCAATTTAGCCAGGACAATTAACCAAGGTAGCATGTCTATGGACTGTGGGAGGAAATCAGAGCGCCCAGTGAAAACCCATACGGGCACGGGGAGAACACGCCAACGCCATACAGAACGGTACCCGTAGCCGGGACTCGAACCTGGGGCCTCTTGCTGTGAGGTGGCAGCAAAACCCGTTGTGCCATCGTGCTCCTCAGTCTGACGCGGCACAGGGAGACTTTAATCCAACAGTGGATTGACACAATGCTGAAAAATGTTGGCATACAATTGCAAAAGGCAATTATAGAAAATTAAATTCGCTGACCGGTTTAGATTAGTGTTGAATCATCATCATTGCGGCGTAAGTGTTATATCTAAATACACGTTGTTTGTGCAGCTTTTTTGAAGAGTGCATATATGATAGACAGCCAGATAGATGTTTATTATTACAGCAGAAACTACCCAGTGAGCTTGCAAGCTCTGGAAGCGCGATTTTTGCGATACAACAAACGTACAAATTAACCAACATAAACAATATCTAAAATCAGAAGCTGCTTAAATCAGATTCGATAGATGCGCGGTTGGAGTTATGAGAAACAGAAAGAGGGATGGATGGATTTGAAAACATGGGCAGGTTAAAGACAGGATTTAAACCTAAGAGGAGTGAGTGAGTGTGCTTGTGAAGGACACCGTCGCTAAAATGCGATGATTGCAGATGGCCCAGAAAAATCACAAGAGTGGCAGGCGAGGAATGCTTCCAAGAGAACGTCCACAAAGGAGATGGACCAATGAGATCCGCTCGAGTACAGGGGCTAGGTGTATTGTACACCACAGAATCATGAGACGTGGCAACTGCTTGGGGAGGCCTTCAATCCAGCAGTGAATTCATCACGGCTGATGGCGATGGTGAGATGCTTTTTTGTATAAATTTTGCATTTGAACGAAAGTGTTTTGGTGCAGATCCGTGTTTTAAACCACTTAAACGAGTCCATACCCCACAGTACAGGACACAAAGCTGATTTCACGGGCAATACCACCAAATGTGCCAAGTCGGCATTCAAAAAGCCCTCGGCACAATATTTCACATCAATATATTTAGAGGCACACCCAAGCATAAGTACAAATAGTGGCAAATGCAGACGGAGGAAAACATCCCAGCAGCCTCAGTGAGCATGGTGTGCTCATTAAAACATCTGCAAAGCTATGTCGATTGGTCAGATCCTTGTCCTTACTGAAAGGGATTCTGTACAGATTATAAATTACCCTTGGAGCAAAGTGCATATAATACTAGATAATGGTGCAACCTAGCAACTGCCTGCTCATGTCACTGCTGACAGTTGGGGGTGCATTAGAGGTAGCTCTTGAGAACCACACTAAAGGGTATTTGGCCTACTCTTCCACGCTGGCCAGACATCTTTGAAGAAGTGGGCGTACCCACACTTTACCCCACCACGCACATAACCTGTGAATCAACAAACTGCGGAACGCACATTTATACTGCGGGGCAGGCAGATGTGGGTTGTACACGCACTGTTGTATAGAATAACGTTCCAATACGCACGAATTATTCAGCAAATGAGCCCCATTTGCACGTGCATTCCCCATTAGTTATCACGTTATAAAGTACACGCATTACATGCTAAAGACGATCAGTTTCATTGCGTTAACGAGACAGGAGCTCACATATGCACGACTTTAACTCCGGTCGCGATCGGCATTAAAACTGCAATTCACGTAGGAGTATGACGACGCTTTGGAAGAGTGAGACCGGGGGGGAATGGGGGTTTATTTCTCTGAGTGCCAGAGTGCATGGCTGTGGCCCCGCGCACGTATCGGCGGCTATATTGCACTATTATTTTCCAGGCGCATCTCTGAAGGTGCGACAGCACGTGTTAAAAGTATATATCTCTTAAAGTACACGTATATTTAAGAATTGCTTTTCAGATATGTTCTTTTGGGATAGCCGTGTCGAGCGATCTCCCACGGCTATCGCGAAAGAACAGCTCTGAAGAGCAACCATGCACTTGGAATTGTGTAAGTTCAAATCCTGAATACGGTTCACCCAGCCGTTCATCCTATCAGGGTCTGGGAAGGTCAAAATTAGTTGTCCGACAGAAGACTGTTCCCCCATCATTGGAAATATAGAATCTCTACCGCTAGCCCGGGGCTGTAAACTGGAGATTAGCTCAACTCTCTACTAAATTGATCTGGAAATCACAGACTTTTAAAACTAGGAACATCCATATATCAGTGCGTGCAATGTTCGTAGAATTGTAAATTAAAATGCTGTTGACACAGACTGATTGATTTAAAAAGAGAAAAGGGATTTTTTATAAGATGAAAAAGGTCCAGAGAGAAATATTTACATTATGACTGACTTCGATAAACAGTTATGTGATGTACTACTGGGGAAATCAGCAAATGAAAGCTACTCACATTAACGATTGCAACAACATACAGTGCCTGGGGATCATCAGTGCAGTCAGCTTTTATTTAAACTGGAAGGAACCGTGAGCTATGTAACTTGTTTTAAATAGTTGTCCAGCGGGGAGGGTTATGCAAGTTATAACATCTCAGGGCATCAGAGACAATTTAGTAAGGTCAATTAAGCTAGATACCGCGACCTTGTACAGGATTAAGCGGATTCTGAAATTGGATGGATGGAATTAAGCTATGCAGCATGTCTTTGGATTGTGGGAGGAAACCGGAGTACCAGGCAAAAACCCACACGGGGATGGGGAGAACATGCAAATTCCACACAGAAAGACACCCAAGCCGGGACGCGAGCCCAGGACCGTCTTTCTGTGAGGCGGCAGCGCTACTCACTTGCGGCACTGTGCCACCCATTTCTATGTTTGTATTTATGTCCGTAAAATAATTTTTAGACCATGCCACCAATTTCAATAAATGATACGTTGGTTAAAATATTGTCAAATGTATTTCACGCAAACGAGGTCAAAGCTACCCAAAATAATTCCGTTTGAGCTGATGCCATCAGTACATTATCGGTTCTAATGCTACTTTATACCTTCTACCATTTTGATAATGCCAGACACACATGACCATTCAAAAATAGTACAGCAGATAAGAGTGACCTGGCATGTAAACATTTTCTGCGGACGCCTCAAAGTACTGTATTTCCATTGAATGTCAAAGAACTTCCCACTCGTATCTTTATATGCCATCGTTGCATGGGAGGATCCCAACAATGCCGAGAAAGGTCTGATTGACGATGTGTCACAGACCTCTCTCGCATTGCACGTGCAATGCGAGAGACCTTCAAACGTCTGCAGCACTGAGAAGAAATGATAATGTTGAAAAAAGCCACATGTGAAATTATTTTCATATACCGCGTAGAAAGTGTGTGCATCTCTTTGTTGGTGTGTGTGTGCTTTAAGGGACAGGATCCATTATTGAGGTTTTTCCGTGAAGCGATGAACCATTAACAGAGGTCATTATAAACAAGGTTCATTATAGCTGTACAGTATTTATGAAATGAATTGATAATAACGTACTACTACTATTAATAATAATGCAGTATAATAGTAGAGATAATACCCTAAGCATGTTTATAGACAATGTATGGTTCACAGGAGCCTTGGGAGTGCAGTGCAAGTGCTATACTCATTATTATAGAATATTTATTAATGAATATTTTTTTCCTTGTCCCTTTAACGAAAATTCGTTGGTCCCTGTGTCTCTCCCTGTTGCTCACCCTTCCTCCCTGTCTCACTCCGTGTTTGTCTTCAAGGAAGTGACGGCCATCTTAGGGGACGCTGGCAGAATGTTGCCGCTCTTAAGATTGCCAGTTTCACGACCTTTCAGTATATTCGAAGTAGCCTTAATCATTTATTTTCTGTTGCTTTGGTTTTTATTGTGTTTTTATTTCGTTGTTGACATGCCGTCCTCTTCGCGGCCCTTGTGGAGCGCTTTGTGACCCTCGGGTGAAAGGCGCTATATAAATTATTATTATTATTATTACCGTGAAGAATGTGTGTGCATCTCTTTGTTGGTGCGTGTGTGTGTTCTAAGGGAAAGACATTGAGTATTATGACATTGTCAAGTGTCACTGCTTTTCACATTGCCAGGGGATTGACACAGGGCTTTAGCAGAACTCCCGTGGCTCTGAGAGAACTGCACAGTACCTTCCAGCACAGGAGTAAATATGACAGCAAGGGATATGTTTTCGTTCTCTTTAAACCCAGACACTGTGTACTAGGCGAGAGAAGAGAATGACATGTAGTGCATACTCATGGTCATTCACATCACACGGATTAACATGTGTTCCATCACCGTGTGCTCTCAACATATCAAAAGATTCGTCCGTGCAATTCTCTTTGGTGTTGTTGTTATCACGATCAGCATGAGCGTCATTATTGTTAATTGGGGCTTAAGCCGTTACAACTGCAAAGCATCCGCGCTGCAAACGACATCTGTCATTGCAGCTGTGTACCGTTAACTTTTGAAGTATTTATTAATTTAGAAAATGTCGACGAAAGTGTTGAGTCGCCACAATTACAACTGTGCACACACGCGCAATCGATTCACCGTGCACGCAAATATGTATTCGCAGCATCGTCTGGCGATTTTAAAACACTGCCCGTTAATGTGTTGTCGTTTAATGCTACACAACACTTGTTGGTGTGTTATTTTAGCTGGCGATTTTATCATCCGCACACGAAGAACATGCCAGTGACTCTGAAATACAGTGTCAACATTTGCCCTTTCAAGTACTTCAGCGAGATGTACGATGCTTTACAGGTGCCGTTCATAACCGCGCGATTGTTAAACGTTGTTGACAGGTGAAATGTGAATTGTTTTGCCAGTGCAAGGTTCTGGCCCTTTTTTTTTTTACAATAATTTGACGTGTAATCTCTCAAAGTGCTGCACGTGATGCTCAAAATGTCAGGTTGTTCCTTTTGTGCGGAAGTTATTTGTTCGAGCAGCGCAATGATGGGGAAGGACTGTGCTGCATCTGTCTCACGCAGCCAGAATAATAGATTCGAAATGGACCTGGTGTCGCCCCAGCCAAGCCGCTTACTTAACGCCAGCTCTAGAACCTGTTGTTATGCGCAGGTAATTTGCATCCAATTGTCACTCCACTGCTGTATTAAAGGCCCATCAGCGCCTCTGAGTCGTTCTCTCGTCGAATGAGTACCTTCGACAGTGCATTAATATGTGCGCGTTATAAATGTAAAATTATTATTATTATATCACTTTTGAGGATTATGTCTGCGTACTTCATTACGCTGGTCAGCGTGGGTTGGTGAAGGGAGAGAGAATGGCGGTGGACCAGGTCAACTCTCACTAAACACGGTTCTTAACCGTTCCCGGGAGTTGAATGCAACTCTGTGGGTTCATAGTGCAGTGCACTAACCACGACGCCGAAGTTCAATCTTCTTCCTCTTTGCGATTCTTCAAAGCACGATGGTATTTTCATTGAGAGTCTAGACTGATTATGCATGCCTGAATCATTGGCAAACAGTCTTTTGTGGAGTATTATAAATCATGCTATGGGTTTATATTAAATTAGAACAATAGATGGATGTAAAATCTGTCCATATGGCCTCATTATGAACCCAGATGTTAGCCCATAATCAATCATCGGAAAATATTCAATGCTCATCTGCATTTATATGGAAACAGGTGTGCAGGTTAAAGCATGACTGTTATTTTACGCTTGCAAAATTGAGAGCGTTCGACACGGCTTTCTCGAAAGAACAGCTCTGAAGAGCAGCCATAATTGTGGTGTATCTAATGATGCCACTGGGTGCACAGAGATGGGTGGGGGGTTTAACAAACTGGCACATTGTTTAAAATACAACACGTGTCGACCAAACTGGCAAGCTCTCGATTGCATAGTCCCAAATTATTACCTATTACACTGTAAATTAAATTCTCAATTTTTATAAACAAACTTCTAAACACAGTAAAACCAACTGTGGCTCAAAACCACCAACACCAAGAAGCAGCAATGACAGCATTAGCCACACCGAACCAAACCTAATGTATGCCCGAAGCCAATACTAAGTCATAATAACACAAATCAATTGTTCCTATTGAATAATTATCTTTTAAGGTCACTGCACGATAGATTTCGATTTTCAAAATTCATTTTAACAAGAGAGCCTCCCAGGAATCATCTTGAAGTTCACTACAGGGCAACATTACATTTTTCAAATTTATTTCAGCCAGAGTGTCTCATTCAACCTCTTCGCCCCATTATCACAATCACTACCATCATCATTATAACCATCATCACCCCTATCTATTCATTTGTCAATCACGAGCCGGTGAGAGTACATTGAGATTAAGAAGAGCTCTGGCGCCAGGGGGACCTTGCATCTTCACCGAGATGCACTCTATTTTCTCTTTGCTTATGGCTTGCTGACCCATGCGACCTTAAAGATCCCCCTATTTCTCATGCTGGAGGCACGACCAGCCGGGGAAAGTCATTCTTTCTGGATTATTGCAATAAATGGTGCCTCCACTAGTCCATAATGAAGCTCATGCTGTGATCTGTGGTCCTGCCATTTGACTCGAAAAACGTTACCTGCATAGGGCATCTAAAGGACATCTAATTTTTGTTTTGCGCCCTTGACAAATTATGGGTCAAAACAGGGCCGCGCTTTATTCAAGATATTAGGCATGCTAATGCAATATGCTTTGCTTCTAAGAATTGACCACACCTTGGCCTCGTTCGCCCTCACGTCTAGAACTCCACAAGAGCTTCAATGATCGGCGTATGAATGAGAGCTAGCCACGTCAGCCCCGTCAATGAGGAACGACTGCCGTTAACATTGCAACCCCAAATAAAAAAAATCAAGGCAACTAAAAATCACAGAACTTCGCAGCACCTTAGTTACAAAGATAACGGGTGACCATTAACGTCTATGCAAATCATTCAAAGTAATATATGTGACTTTTTCTGTGTTCAAAGCACACATTTACGGTCCAAAAGAATGTCGGCGTGGGGGCGCGAGGTTACTTTAGTAAATTTACCGCTTGCTGCCGTCTTTTTTTCTCTCCGGAGAAATGTACCAAACATATACGCGGAACGTTCATCTTAATACATATGTAGAATCAAGTATGCAATTATCCATGTCAGAGGAATGTTCATGCATTACGCGCCCCGATCGAACGCTAATTTATTAATCATTAGACCGTAATGATTTCGTGTGGGAGTGCAGTGCTGTAGCCTGCTCGCGCTGTGATTTACTGCCACGAGACGAGATGAAGCAGTGGGACAATATTCTATAACTGGGGATGCGACGGGCTTCGTTAACTCTGTGACGGAAAGTCAAAGTGGCTTTTGTGAATTTGTGGATTCCTGCTAGGTTTTTTTTGCAAAATAAAATATTTGCGCACAGTTAAAATATACACTGGAGTCTGTTGCTGAGGAAAGGGATGTCTGGTCCACTCTCCTTGGACTGCTGTCACCGCGACCCTCACCAGGACAAGCGGTTTAGAAAATGGATG
>JAZEWU010000023.1:2884505-2903814 GCA_036362915.1 Geotria australis | reverse complement strand
CAACTGAGCCTTAAATTAATTACCTGGTATAGCACGTAAATAGCAGCATATGGCAGCCACGAAGGAGGCCAGGCGTCGTCTCAGCCACACCACCCCCTTGTGTGTGCCATGCCAGGCTTAAAGCGTGCTCACGAACAGCAATTACCACAACAGCCTTGGCAAGCTATCATGGAGGATCTTTGTCTTTGTGTGTTTGTGCTATGGGTGTTTCCTCGAACATCTTGACACGAATGTTTCGCTACAAATGAAGTCACTATGGCGGGGAGATGCAATTTTCAAATCGACGCCGTATGTAATTTGTAAAAAAAAATTTGCTAAAGACGTCCGGACGAGCTGTCAATCATCTAGTGATTAATAGGCAGCAACGTCCTAGTATGTGTAATAACCCTTGCAGATTTCGTTTTCGCTAGTTGGTGGTGGTGTTTCAATCAAATCGTCATTTGGAAATAACACGAAATGCCATATCTTCATAAGAACAAGCATTTTCGTGAGCTGATATTTGACTTTATTGGAACGTGCTCGGTGTGATGAGCATCCAATGTCTGAAAATCCTCGGGGTTTTTAATGCGACACAGGTTGCATTAAAACGGTTGGCTTGCACCACAGTCAGCGAGATTCCCACAAGACAGGCTGAATTCATTACAGTACTCAGGTTTTTCATTATGCATTTGTAAATTAAAATTGCCTTCTATAAGGCGAGTAGATAATTTCCACACCACAACTTCTAACAAAAGCCATTTGAGCGTGAAGCAATCTCAGGTAACACAATAATGACAAGAAAACAAACACCGAATATAATGTTTGCAAAAGCTTGCTTGGAACTTTTCAGAAGTAATTTTTACTTGTCTTTTTTAATTGCCTTGTGCTACAAATCAAGTTAAGTTGATGCGTTTTCTTTTTAAGTGAAAATTATATATTGTGTGGAGTATTATTTATCGTTTGTGAAGTCTGTTGCATGATGATAACACATTTTTTTTCTCAAGAGATATAAACACATTGATATTCCACAAGAAAAATCACTTACATTAAAAATAAATAATTTCAGGATTCACAAACTATACATCTCGAATCCACATTACAATGACCCTCGTGTGGCCGCTGCAGGTATTCGAACAAAATCAGGAAAAACAAGTTCAGCCCGATCACATCTTAATTTCAAATCCTTGGATCCGGTCACAGGAATGTTGACCGAAGCGTTATAAGGCGATGGGAAGCACATCTTTTTCCTCTACCTCTCGGCTCGATTTCACGAATCGGACTTTTTTTCTATCCTTACACGGAGCAAAGTCACAGGCACGTTGTTACAGCCGACCAAAGAGCAGAATTCAGCTCCGTTTCGTGTCCCGTCCACATGCCTGATCGGGCATTGCTCCTACAAGGCGACACGCGGTGGGCTGTACAGGGTTGGCGTGCGGAGGCGGAGGAGGGAGATATGGCTCGGAGTGTTGCTGGGTTGGTGGGGGTCAACGGGCTGGGGGGTGGGTGGGTGGGTGGGCTGCGATGGTCGTTCTCTGCGTTTCGTGACCTTCAACGAGAGCTGTCTGCTCGGATCGCTAATTCGGTCGTGAACGTCCACGGCCGTAATGAGAAGCAGCGAGGTACGCTCGTAAGCGATTCGGGCGGCAGAAATGACGTCGCCTATGCCTCCGGAATCCAATTACACTTCTCGGAATTTAAACATACGTCAAGTGAATATTTAACAGCTAAAAGAATGGAGCCCATTTAACGACGCTTTGAAATTCAAGGCAATATTACAGAGTCGGGGTTTTTTTTTTGTAATATTATTCCAACGACACTGAATATATATAACATGCCTGTAGCATAGCCGACGGTCCAAATGTGTTCATAAGGAAAAGCAATTACGGCTCAGAAATACGGTGCTGTGGCACCAAACATTTGTGTATTTCAATATTATTAACTCTGTCCCTTGCGCAGACACTTTTCGCGATGATCATTCCAACGATGATTTCGAGCATGAAGGTGACGTATTTAAACAGAAAACTGCGATCACGAGCGATGACAATGTCATTCAGAAAATCGTTATGGATGAATGTGAGGCTTGTGTTTTGATGTTTCTACCGGTAGGCCTTCGTGAGAGTCAGGCTTATGCATCATACGGATTTATTGGTCTCATGATTGAGATGCATCTTATCATGATAACCGCGAAGCATATATGTGAGCATTGTCGCGTTGGGGTTTAAGAGACATTTCTCTAGATGCTTGTCAGTCTGGTCACGAGATAATATTTCTCCCATCCTTTATTATGATTATTATTATCAAAGTATGTACAAATGAAATATGTCCTTTAGCATTATCACCTCGAGACCAATATTTCCCAAAGTGTATAATGCCAGGGGTTACATTAAGACATGGATAAGATCATATGCTCTATATATAAAATAAAATAAATCCATCGTAACGAAAATATGATAAAGTGTGCTATCGCTCTGATACTGCATCTGGGATAGAAGAAAATAAAATTCTAATTTAATTCACATACATTGCACTTCTTGCGATTTTTTACTTTAGATTTATGTTTATGATCACAGCAGAAAATACCCAGGGAGCTTGCAAGCTACAACAAACGTTCAAACTAACCAATGCAAACAATTTTTAAATAATAAGGTAATAGAACGAAATCTTTGATGGCTATGATTTGGTAAAACAACTGGCGAGACTTAAATCGTTGCTCCAGCTGGTTGTCTTTTTATAATGTTGTGAACTGTATCGACGAGAGTATAGCACCTTTTCTCACGCCTCATTTATATTGTTATTGCCTCCCTCTAGCCATCACAGCAGTGATTTCATCATCAGAAATATTTTGATGATTTACACATGTATTTTTTATGGTTGCTCCTCAGAGCTGTTCTTTCAGGATAGTCGTGTCGAGCGATCTCCCTCGCGAAGTTTCGCCTCTAACATTGAACGCATCATAAGATGCCTGATGATACTTCCAACGTGGGAGGCAAAACCATCATGAATCGATCCGTGAAAACCTACATCAATACGTATATCCATCCATCCATTTTCAGAAACCGCTTAATCCAATACAGGGTCGCGGTGAGCCGGAGCCTATCCCGGCAGATACAGGGCGCAAGGCAGGGGAACACCAAGGATGGGACGCCAGTCCATCGCAGGGCGCCTGGGGAAATTTAGTCAGTACGCCAATTAACCTGGCAGCATGTCTTTGGACGGTGGGAGGAAACCGGAGTGCCCGGCGAAAACCCACGCGGACACGGGGAGAACATGCAAACTCCACACAGAAAGGCACCCCGAGCCGAGATTCGAACCCGGGACCTTCTTGCTGTGAGGCGGAAGCGCTACCCACTACGCCACCGTGCCGCCCCAATATGTATATTTGTTTCCTATATTAAGGCTTGTGTGAAAGCTTAGCTCTGCCATTCTCATGGGCCCCAAGTGCTGCCCCATGTGGGCCAAGTGAGGCGCCAGGTTTAAAAGGTTGAGAATCCCCGGCTTAGTTGACTGCATTTAAGTTACCCAAGACTCAAATTCCTTTTCACACTTAAGAAAAGCGAGGCCCGTCGGTATCGGATATTGATTTGGATTTTCTGGGATGTGATTTATAGTGTTTTTGGTAGTCAATGTGAAAAAAAAAAATCAATTGCGAATCCAAAAAACACATCAATCAATAACATTGTGTGGCCGTAAAAGGAAAAAATAATTATAAAATAGGCGACGTTTCAAGCAATGGCCCATCTTCATTACAAATTAATCAAGTGTAAATCCATCCTGCTCATATGTGTTGCCGCTATAGTCTTCATCGCTCAGTTCCTTGTAGTTTTCACTAACAATCTATATATAATAGGAATTCCAATTGGTCTGTACATTTTTCAGACCAATTGCTCTGTCCATTTTTAAACAGAAATATGATGAAAGCATAATTCCATAACGGAAACGTTTTACTTGTGCGCACACAGAGCAAATATTTGCGTTAATTTGGTTTCAACACCTGGTAGCGTGCCTTGGATGAGAATTTGAATAACAGGAGTGAGCTTACATAGACAGAGTACTGCATTGGCCTGCACACGAGCTGATTTCTTCACTCTTTCTCCTTGACAGACAAATAATTTAGCAGGTCAAACGTACTGATATTGTATGGCAAAGTGTAGAACTCCCACTGCTAGCAAACTTATTATATAACCTCAAACGCTGTTAAAAGAAGAGTCCATTAATGGAATCGCGCGAGTGTCGTGATGAATACTTAGACCAATCCAATGTGACCTTACCCATCCATATAAATGAGTACACACACACACAAAAACATCCAATCCCTGGACCTTTCCACAGCTTTCAAACTTCAACTAAAAATACCAAAAGAACATTACAACTTTCAACATTTTAATATCATTCATTGGTGGCTGCAGTGTTCTATTCAAAGTGTGTGTAGGTCGAAGATGTGTTTTTTTTTGTTATAAACATTTCAAAAGGCCAGCCACTTCGTTGGAAAATCCAGTCGGCTTTAGTGGGGAAAGGTTCAATTTTTTAACACTTATTATTTTTGTGCGGGGGTAGGAAAGCATATTTAAGTTTCTATTGTGGGAGCCAGATGGATTTGAGCAAAAATAAAATTTGAATCAGGAATAGCATATGCGCACAGATGTGGTCCTGCTTGGATGAAACGTCTGGCAATCACTTAAAGCGGCCTGCAACCGCATTCAAATGATTGACTCCGCCGCATCGCAGATCTTACGGCTGCTTTGATATCATCGGCGAAAAGGCCAAGCAGAAATAAACGGACGACCACGATATTTACCGTCTATTGATGGAATTGGTACACAAACAAGGGAACCCACTGAAGAGAAGCGAGCTGTGCAAAGACGTGGAAAACAGATAGGAACACAATGAAATAAAACGGACAAGCCGTGTGAGAAATATGTTAGAAGCACAGATCGCTCATCGGATAAACAGATGAAGCCAAGATTAAAGACAACATAAACAATAAGCGATGCAATTTACTGCCATTTTTTTTTCCATGCTGGGCTCTTTACTAGACATGCAGTCCAATTTTAAATAAACGCAAATGATCGCTCAACATATAATGAGTGGGAAAATTCTTGGAGAAAATGCCTTGCATATCGGTGTATTGCACATTCATTTGTAGAATACTTTAACCGTCAATCCATCAATTGTCAGAAACCGCTTCATCCTGTACAGGGTCGCGGTGAGCTGGAGTCTATCCCGGCAGACACAGGGCGCAGGGCAGGGATATACCCAGGCTGGGACGCCAATCCATCACAGGGCACCTGGGGCAATTTAGTCAGCAGGCCAATTAACCTATGCAGCAGAATGGCTTTAGACTGTGGTAGTAAACCGGAGTGCCCGGCAAAAACCCACGCGGACAACGGGAGAATACTTTAACGTACAAAGAAATTGGCAGAACGACAACTGCCTTTGTAAGCATTTCATTTTGGAGGACGAAAAAGGATCAGAAATGTTCTGAATTTTCGCTTTAAGGTTTTTTTTATTCCCCCTTGATAACCATAAAATGTATACACGCACATGCTAGTGCAAAAAATATGTTTCATTTGATATCCTAAATGGGAAGTGGCACTACGGCTATCGTACAGGCAATGGGTCAACTCACGAGCAGGTGACCCTTCATCAGCTTGCGCACTGCCGATGTTCGCATTTTTAAAGCCCTTGGCCAGGCACACAGCTGCTACACAATTATTTCAAGGTCTTCAGCGAGCGGCAGCCAGCCGTGGCGATAGATGCCTCCGCGCGCCAGCGTGAAAGCAGAAGGATTCTCGGTGCAGCTCCGACGTCCTATATCGAAGCCCAGGCGCGCTCACACTTAGGGCACTCGGTTGACATGCCGTTCTCTCCGCGGCCCTTGTGCAGCGCTTTGTGACCCTCGGGTGAAAAGCGCTCTATAACATGCTATTATTATTATAAACGGATTACGTTCTGCCTGCAAGTGCTTAGTCGCTTGATGTCTTATTCCTAATGATGCCTTTAACATGGTCAAGAATACATTCGTATATTTCAGTTGGTTTTGATATTTATGGGGTTTTGTGACAAGGACAAAACAAAATTGAGATATGTAATGGTTGCTCTCCAGAGCTGTTCTTTCAGGATAGCCGTGTCGATCGTTCTCCATCTCGCCCTCGGGATGTTTCACCTTCCACGTTGGGATCATCGTCAGGCATCGCGCCTGAGGATGCTGCCACCGTGCTGCCCCTCGTGTACATCAGTGGGGGACGTTGATTACCCTGTGATGCAGGGGTTCTCAACCTTGTGCACCTCAAGGCACATTTAGCCCCATTGGGTCTGGTCTCCATGGAGCACTAGGTGGCGATTGTGGGCCACTGATGGATCGCGGGCCACCGGTTGAGAATGGCGGCTGTAATGTGTCTGCTGTGGTTGTCATTGCAGATAACTAACAAATAAAAGATGAAAGAGGCTGGCACCGTCTATGGAATAAGATGCACCAAAATGGTAAGCAAATAATGTACTTCTTTAACCACGTAGAGCCTAAGAGCAATGCACTTGATACAGTCTGAAAATGGTTCAGTCTCTCTTTTAATCAATAACATAATTTAAAGTTTGGACACTTGGCCAGTGAGTCCACAACAACTGGCCAACTTTTTATTATAAAGTGTAACGAGTTTGTAAATACCAATATCCACTAATTACATTAAACATTTAGGGATGAGGGATTGTTTGAAATGGTTGCGGGCAAGAGGCCATATTTATTCATTACAATAGAGAAAAAAAATGTGACAATATGTAGCGGAAAATTAAGTGAAACAAACAAACAAACGTATAAACACCTCATTAACGATCCCTTTGTTGCTGCTACAAATTAGCACAGTTTTGCTCCGTTGTCACCAGGTTCAAACGGAACGGCTATTTTTACAACCATCTCATTGTACAAATCCTGTATTCTTTAATAAAGGTCACGTGGAAATGAACTGCTCGGAATTCACTTAAAAAATTCATCAAGCAAGGATTATGCGGGAGTACTTGATTGTTTTCCCAACTGCTCATAAGCTTAACCCAGCGCGCCGGATAAAAGTCTTCCTCTCGTCGATGCAAATCATCGAGTGACAGACAATCAATCACACTAAGCAGCTTCAGGCGAGATTAGGCGGTGTAATGTCCTCGCCTCAGCATAGCGACCGCACACACGCCGCGAACGATCTCAAACGTCTGCCGTACGTCCAAAACCACTCAAAAGGGGATGTCCTGACGTTAATGTCACCGCGCGTGCCATTTTGCCGCGGTGACACTGCGGTGCGAGGCGGTGTGTGGCTATCAGAAAGAGACGCGGGAACACCGGGGGAGTTGCGTTTCAATCCGAGGGGGAATAAACCACTGAAATTCCCCGACACGTCAAACGCACAGGCCTCAGTGTTAGAGACGGGATCCGGTGCTATATCGCAGGAATCTCGCTTCCAGAGCTTGCAAGATCACTGGGTATTTGCATTCATTCATTGTCAGACAGTTATTAAACCTGTACAGGGTCGCGGTGAGCCGGAGCCTATCCCGACATACACAAGGCGCAAGACAGGGCTATACCCAGGATAGGACGCCAGTCCATCACAGTATTTTCTGTTGTAATAATAGACATCTCCCTCTTACAAACCACTGCTGGATGAGCGTCTGCCCATACCATGCTGGTCGTGGAAGCTGCTTGACCATACTTCACCACGCTAATCAATGAAGGTTGGTTGGGGAACGTGCGGAGCATAGAGGTTGCAGCATACTGCAGTATAATAATCGATTGTGATTCAGTGCCCTCTGCTGACAACATAGCCCCGCAGCGGCCTGCAGTTAGAGCCTTAGGTCAATTGTGACATTTCGAAAAAGTGACATTATCGATATTGCTTGACTCTCAGTTAATCTGTGTTGATGTTGCTGACATGCCCTTCTCTCCACAGCCTTGTGCAGCGCTTTGCGACCCCCTTGGGTGAAAGGCGCTCTATAAATGCTGCTATTAGTATTAATATTACTCATGTATCATATTATAATTGTACGTCATTACGATGCGCATGCCTGCACTGATGCCAGCAAGTCTGACTCCCGATAAGACGCCGTGCGTTGAATCTGCTCCAGAGTTTGCTAGTATGTACTCAATCAGCGCCGGCAAACTTATTCCCGCGCACAACGCTCTGCGACCGATGGCCTGAGTAAGAAACTCACGACGGAAACTTTTTATCTACAGCACCTGTCTATGCTGTCATCCGAAAACAGATCATCAATTCACTAGCATGTGTGCTTTTTTTAACAAAGCGGAAAAAGGGAGAGGAGGGGGTGGTGGTACACAACTAGTTTGAGGGAAGATGGGGGAAAAGGGATTGGAAGTTTACAACCAGCTTCAGGGAAAAATATGAAAGGAAGGATCAATTAACGCCCATAACCTGCCTCGTCGTCTTTGAGTCTGACGAGTACTCCTGTCCAACCGAGAGAAACCAGACCCAGCAGCCTCACACACTCAGCTGTTAGGCCATTTCACCTTGAGATTAGCATGATGCACTCGAGTGAAAACATAATTTCCGACAACCACACTAGTCATCCTCTTGAAGTCATTGTTGACCTGGATGAGCCCAATAGCAGGGGCTGCCCTGCGAGATGAAAAGCTTTTTTGGACCAATGTATGGCGATGGATTTCTCAGCAGTATGACTGAGCGGAGAAGGACAGCACGGAAGGGGTTGCATTCAAATCTCCGAACCCTCGCGAAAAACGTCACCGGAATATTGCACGAGACGTACGCGTTTAATCACGAGCAATCGTTATTTCAACACCAACATCTATTAACATTAAAACAGCAGCGGGGAAGACGATAAAAAGACACACACGGCGGTGCCTACCTTGTTATCCCTCGTTATAGATTCCCACGCTCAATGCAATTTAATGTCATAAAACATGTGTTTTTCTTCTGGTGGAGCGTGAATTATTAATGGCAACATAATCTCGAATATTTAGCAGTGGATGTTCTGACACACTGCAAGAGCAATTATACTAATGCTCAAAAGGACCCGGCAATATTAATGTTGCATGACGGAGTGTCGCTCCGGTAGCGTCAATGTTCACCTACGTATGCACCACGGCGTTGTATGTATAGGCTGTTGCTGTGACACGTTTGTGGACAGCGGAAGGCAGTGGCAGACAGCAAACCGCTGTTGCACTGCACTTCTATGCCCATGCATTTTCACCACCAGCCCACACTGACCAGCAACGGTGCATCGATCCATTCACCCATTGTCAGAAACCGCTTAATCCTGAGCCGAAGCCTATCCCGCTATGACGGGACACCAGTCCATCACAGGGCACCGGGGGCAATTTATTCCGCAGGCCAATTAACCTGTACAGCAGCATGTCTTTGGACTGTGGAAGGAAACCGGCGTGCCTGGCGAAAACCCACACGGACACGGGGAGAACATGCAAACTCCACACAGAAAGGCACCCGAGCCGGGATTTGCAAGGGCGCAGCATGGTTTCAATAACTCCCCCGCACAGCGCCAGGAGGGCCTAGAGTTTCTGCCACCGTTCCTCATTTTTCCCGGAATCCTCCTCTTATTAAGGAGGCAGCTGTGCTGGGAAACGTGTAACTTTTCACGGATCCAGTCGTTATTCAAAGTCCGGGTTTTTGCCAGTCACACTTGCGGTCCTCTCTCTCTCTCTCACACACATTCTGTTTACCCCATGCACGATATGTCAAGGTTTTTTTTGTGATTCCAAGGTGGCAACCCGAGGAGGGCCTCATGCAGCATGTTAGTTTTGTGAACCCCAAGCCCCCAAACACTCACAAGCGGCTTGTTAAACTGTAAGCTCGATGCATGTTAGCTTCGTTCACAGTCACAGTTTGGAAATAATGAGGTGTTAAAATTAAACTTGCCACTGGGACGCGAGTAGATTGGGACCTCGGCACATAAACTAGCCACGCTTACGGTTCATTGGCCCACATTCTGCATCTGGCATGGCGTGTTAATGTTGATAATGACGGTCCATAGTTCTCCCGGTTCAGTGTTATGTGCTTCACTGGTTTAGGAGAAAAACGGTAATTGCCGTGGCTTTGTGACAAATAGTTGGCACATAAAGGAAAACAAAACGGCAGACAATTGAATGTCATTCTTATGCAGGGTGATACCGACAATGGGCTGTGAGCTGTTCGAGTCACGGTGAAAAACACATTCAAATTGCGTTTCACATTTGGAGGGGGTAAGCAGACAGCGAGCAGCCATTTGTGATTTGATCTTGAAATGTATCCATCCATCCATTGATAGAAACCACTTAAACCTGTACAGTGGAGTGGTGAGCCGGATCCTATCCCGGCAGACACAGGGCGCAAGGCAGGGATATAACCAGGATGGGACGCCAGTCCATTACAGGGCACTGGGAGCAATTTAATCAGCAGGCCAATTAACCTATGCATCAGCGTGGTCGTTGGACTGCTACTCACTGTGCCACCGTGCCGCCCATCTTGAAATTTAGAATCATGTAAATAAATAAACAACTTAAATTATCATCTCGGCTAAATGTACAGCCCTGCAATCGCTTGCTCATACCACTGCGAGCAGATGGTTCTCAACTAGAGCTTTCTCTAGTGGCGTACTTTGGCCTACTCTTTCATACTGGCCAAATATAATGGAACGCGTGGGCGTACACACATTTCACCACACCACGGGCGAGCTGCCAGTTGACTGTGGTATTAGCCATTCACACCGCTGGCTGGATAACGATGGGGGTAATTTAAGAAACCTACCCACTGTACTGATGTTTGGTTTTCACGGCTCGATATATGAGAATTGCTCTCCACAGGTGTTTTTTTTCTGGCAGCACGGTGGCACAGTGAATAGCGCTGCCGTCTCACAGCAAGAAGGCCCCGGGTCACAAAGAAGTGATAAGGAACACTCGACACGGCTATCCTGAAAAAGCAGCTATGAGAGCAATTCTCAAACCTACCCAACGTTGCAATTGACATTCCAGAACATTGGACCAATGACCACTGCATTGCAAATCCGATATGCTAAGTATTAATCCATAATTATGTTCATATCTTGACACAGAAAATCCAGTGTATGAACCACTGCACAATGGAAATATCTGTAAATTACAACATATTTATTTAAAATGTGATTTTGAGCTCAATGTGGATGAAGGCCTACCAGTGCCATTTGTTTAACCATACCTCACAATACCGGTCAGTGAGGCTTGGTGGAATTAGTGGTGGCGCTCATCAACTGTGGTCAGGAATCAAACTCAGGTTGCCAGGTTTACGGCACAGTGTGATAACCACTCTGCGACCTCTCGCCACGAATTTATATAGCTAGATGACAATGAACGAATGTCATCATCGTGAACATTATCATGATATTTTCTCTATGCATGTAAAAAAAACGCAAGAATTAACAATACAAATTAATTTCATGACCATGAATGAAATTGCATATGCACAACCTGGCGGTCAAAGGTTTTCCCAAAACTATTTTCATACGCCACGCACCGTTTCATTTTATCCTCAACGGAAATGGAATTATACAACAATGTGAATTGAAACGCATTACGTGGTAAAGAGCTTGCGTATTGAAAAATGTTGCAATTTGAAAGCTTATTTCATGCCAATTACAGTATCCCTCCGTCAGCTTTTTTCAAACTGTGCGCGTTGCTCTACATTGTGTTGGTGTTGCATTAAATCAAGATCTCAAGGAAGCCGGTCAAAAAGCAGATCTTTATAAACACACAGAGCTAAAAGCCAAATTGAATTCCCTATTTTTTTTTTATAGAGAAGACACACACCTACAACTAAAGATATTTTTCGTATTCCTTAAATTTCAAACCATAATCGTTGTGTGCAGCGGTGTACTTAAATACGTTTTTAATCAGAGCAAATTCTTTAACAAGGAAAGCAACTAGAACACTATCCACTCCGAATGAATTAAATATGACTAACGGGTGGGTTTCATTGATTTTTATTTCGCATTAGTTTTCTTTCTCAATCACTTTAATTGCCACTTGGGGAAATCATATCAAAGTTGTGCCTACATTTCTCCAAACGAATCCTGCAGTGCAATGCAAATCAACACGGAGCTATTGTCAGAGTGCGGTGACGGTGAGCACCTTGCTATTTACCTGGCGACCCGAGCTCAATTCCAGGTCTCTTCTAATATCAGCGGCGAGTGATATATGAACCTTCACCAGCCTGCACTGACCAGCTTAGTGAAGTATAGCCAAGCAAATTGCCACTGAAAACAGGGCTGTAAATTATTAGCGCTGCAAATGTACACCATACGTAATCGACTTTTTTAGAACACTTGCATATATACGGTGGATATGTAAGGCAGAGTCAATTCCTTCTTTCATTTTAAGAGGGAGGAAAGGGTGAAAATAGCGAAATACGATGTGGGAACGCGTTGCAATTACAAAATCAAGACAGCCATAGAAATGCTTAGACTTACAAGCGTAATGCTCGGGCGCTATGACTGGAAACAAGAATATCTCGGGCAATTATTTCACTCCGAATGCGCCGCTGGCAAAACCGTGGCCGTCATTGCAGCACTGACTCCGAGACAATGAGGATATTCAAAGAGTGACCTTCCTTTTTTAACAGTAACTCCACTGTGGCTAAACAGGGACAGGAGGAGACTAACTCACGGCTACTGCTTCAGGGTGGGGTATAAAAACAACACTGTCAGCTTTATGGTGGAAGCGATATCCCAGCGGGAATCCCTTTTGCTAAAACTGGATTACTCCACACAGACTTAAATTAAGGACGGACTGGGCTCCGAGCCAGACATTTCTCTCGATACTAACCCCCCCCCCCCAAGCGGCGTGGTCCACCCGCGTGCATGTCCGTGCGCGCACGAGAGTTCCCGTACATCCTCGCATCTCAATCCCCCACGGGCCGGGGGCCCTAACCCTTCACCACCTTGGCCCCCGTACGGCGGAATGTCGTGAAAAATCTGGGTCCTGATGGACGGGCACTCGCCGGAGGACCTGTGGTCAAAACCCTCCGGGCTCATTATCATCGGCGTGCGTCGCGGGAGGCAAGCCAGCGGCCGCGAGCGGGCTTCCCACAACTGTGGTGCGCATCACGCCCACGCGGCGAAGCGGGCAGCGGTTTGTCGTGGCCGCGCAGGTGCGCAGGGGGGATATTTAATTAAGCCCGTCCTCGGATTTCCCACGCGGCTGCTCTCCGCTAGCCGGAGCGGATCGATGAAGCGTCGGGCGAGCGGTCGCGATGTTGCCGGCTCGCCCCGCGCACGGACTCACCGGCCACGAGACCGCGTAGCCGGGCAAAGCGATTTACCTATCGTCGGCGATTTGACCGTGTGTGTGTGTGTATATATATACACCAACCACCGTGCCTTATGCACAGACATCATTTGCCAGTAATTTAGTAAATGCCAAGTGCCATTTCACGCTCCGTGCACGCTTGCCTCGAAGGGCTTCGAGGCATGCGGAATTAAACGAGCGCATCTGCCGCGCTGCATTTTGCAATAATTGCAAAGCCACTTTAGGTGAACGCCACATTAGCACACCTAGTGCACGCACCGTGTCTGTGCAATGGATAAATAAGCCAGACGTGCATTCGCGTGCTTTCCGTGGGCTTGCCAGCGGAAGTCCACTTATGTATCCGTGAGAATGGTGTTTTTATCGGAGGCTCGAGATAATGCAATGATTCGGCAGACAAACGGCTTACACGGTCGCGATAGGAACTAAATTAACGTTTCTGCCGCGCCCTTATATCGCATTCACTTTTTCCACCCCGACGTGTAACCTTTAAGCTTTTAATCCCAGCAATCTTTACCCATGTATATGGCTGGCCGTGGCTTTTAGAGATGGGCTCAAGATCCCATGACAACATTAGCCGCTGGAAATAGAGGAGGAATAATGCAAATGCGTCAGCTAATGATAAGCGACGAGGAAAAAAACGCATCTAAGGAAAAGCTAAATGGCCTATGGAAAATCCTGCCCAGACTGGCAGAATTTCATTTTGCCCGTGCTTATTAATTGGCTGGAGATGGTTTGATTGATGGATGAGGAAATCCCCATGCACACGGCTGTTAGTGGGTCGGTGGTGCATTAATACGAGATAGGCCACTTTAATGACCAACGTCGATGGAATGGAAATGCTGATTCTGGCATTACTGTCTGCCAAGCCTGCAGTTGGTGGTGAGGATGTATCACTTCACAAAACAATTGGAATGTTACTTAGTGTCTGAATGGAACCGTAGCATCTCAAGACGCTGAACACGAAGAGAGTGGGCACATTTAATGTTCTATAGTATTTAAAAGCAACAAGGGATGTCTGACATTTCATACTGTTAGTGCCGTTACTAATTTTAATGACCCCAGAGGAATGATGGGCTGAGTCGGTCCCCAACGCAGGATTTGAAATTGCAACCTTCCGATCGCGAGCTGCTCGCTCGACCGCTGAGCCACCTGGTCAGATTATTCGAATTCAATCAATCTCACTTTATTTCTTAAAGGTGCCTTTTTTTGGGCAACCAAGCCCCCTGTGCGTAAATTATTATCCTCCATTATAAAAATAAAAATGGGTTCATGTGACCCTTGCAGCCACTAGAGACACTAAAGTCACCACAATGTTTATAAATAATCGTTGAATTAAATTGTGACCTTGAATGGCGACAATCAAATCACAAGGGGAGTGAGTTTTTTCTTGCCGAATGTACACGTAGAGCCAGTTTTTTCTCAATCCACTGCTGGATGAGAGCCTTGTCACGCCTTTGCAGGCCGTTCGGCATCTTTTGACCATACTTCACCAAGCTGGTCAATGTGGATTGGTGCTTAGCTGCTGTGAGCTCTGACAAGATCGGGGGCAATCTGCGTGTTTAGTTTATTGGCACATGCCTTGTATGGTATATCTATGTTATTTCGAGGAGCACCAACACAAACTGAAACAGACAATACATCTACAAAGCCCAGAGGGTTTAAAGGTGCAACACTAAACGCAATGCACTGTTGATAAGAGTGATTAAGTTTTACACTGATGGTGTTAAGGCAGATTCAAGATTGGGGTCATTGACGCCAACTGAAGATGACTTTGCCAATGTTTGGCTACTTGTCTGCCCCTGCTGGGGATTGTAAACACAGGTTTAGAAGTTTAGCCTCATCTTCAATTGTAATTATTATGTTATATTTATTTCTAGACTGTACTCCGCCTTCAAACCAAACGTCGCGGTGCTTAGTTGCACGACCGCAAATTGCAGTTTATCGGTGTGAGAAGAAGGGATATTGGTGGCAAAGACTCGCGTCAGGGTGAGGGCGCGCGAATGGGGCTGAGCGGATGTCTATTGCAGGATTGAAGCAATGGCAATAAGGCCATGATATCATCAGCTTGCACGCAGGCGCTAGTTGGATCGCAACGTCGTGGTGAGAGCTGGATATGGCTCGGGGAGGCCTTCATCCAGCAGTGGATCGACTATGATGGTAGATAGTAGATATTTCTTATTACAGTATAAAATATCACGTGAGCTTGCAAGCTCTGGAAGCGGGATTCCTCCGATACAACAAACGTACGAATTAACCAACATAAACCACGGCCAACGATGACAATGTGAACATAATCATCGACTAAAAAAAACCCATTTAAACCGAGCACAAGCCTCCTACAATCAAATGATAACGACGTTTCTGTAAAAGCCAATCTAAATATAGAATCGTCTTAAGATTTGTCTCAACGATAGATAGATATATCTAGATGTTTTACTATTACAGCAGAAAGACGGCACGACTCTCGGCATTGCTGATGGGTCCACGCGCCGTGCCTTCACGTCACCCCACCGTGACAAAATCCATAGGCGCCACTAACCCTCACGCGACATCGTTTGTGCAGAGAGAGAGAAAGTTCTTGCTGGCCTGTACGACTTCTCTGATAATGAAGCTGCTGCAGCAGCAGCGGCGACAACAGGGGGCAAACGGACTCCCACCGCACGCACGCACGCACGAACACGCACACATTGGCATTCGCCGCATAAGCCACGCGGTTGACAAATGTGCCGTCACTTAATACGACGGCACCGTACGCTGTGCGCGTTACAGGAGGTCGCGGAACAACACCCCCCACCCAACCCTTAGCGGCCGAGCGGCTAATTGGCCGGGAGGGTCTCCGGATTGATGCATCCGCAAGCCAGTGCTGGGACCGCGCACGCACGGATAACAATAATAATGATAGTAGCATTTATAGAGCGCCTTTCACCCGAGGGTCGCAAAGCGCTGCGCAAGGCTGCGGAGAGAACGACATGTCAACAACGATGGGAAATGTCGACACCGAGCCAAGCGAGATCGCAGCGCGGGCCCATCGCTCCATCACGCGCCAACCGGTCACCTCGGTTGCTGTTCTTTGCACGTTTTCGATTGAAGTTTTTCGAATTCGATTCGACTCTTCGAAGCGTGATGGCTACATGATAGTTTCCCATTGCAAAAAGTTATTCTTTAGTTGCAGATAGCCCTTCAACATTTAGAGAAATAATAGTTAGTGCTGGCCTTAAAAGCGGGCATTTGCCTCTCTTCTTGCTCCAGACTGAGGGGCTTCTGGCATCTGTTGAGCTTCTGGACATCGTTGCCTTTCAGCTCGGCTTCGAAGTGTTTGTTAGAATTGTGCAGGTAATACCGAGTACTACCTGACAGGGATCGCGACGTGAACGCCTCCACCTCGAAGTCAGACGTTTCGTTTCTGCAATCGCCACGGCAAAAGCAGCAACCGAACACGCCAGAATAATACCCCCCCCTTTCGCCCCAGCCACAACGTTAACGGACCTCATTCAGCACGCATTACCGCACTGGTGACTTTTCAAATATTAGTTTTGGACGCCGGCGCGAAGGTATTTGCGCATAATAAACAATAGCAAAGGAGACGGTCCATAGCAACTGGCCCACTTAAGAGCCACGCTGCGAGGTAAAAAAAAAATGAGCACAAGCATTCAGGGGGTAGACATTTCGACACATATGGGCATGATTCGAGGGCCCTGTTCACTGCCAGCACCTTAATGTTTTGAACCAATTAACCCAGTCTGCATAAAAGCTCAGAGGACACGGTGAATTTGTGACACGGTGCGGATTGCAGTGTGTTTTCTTCATTTAAATCGCTGAACATATCAACGTTTGCACGGGGTGGCAACGTGCTTGGCACCGTTAACGGAATGAACTTGCGAACATCGTTACTTTATCACGTTCTATGTAAAATGCAATTACAGAAAACGGTATTAAAATGTTACAGTTTGCAAATGTTTACATACCCCTTCGCCCCTCTCCTATTCTTTTCTCTCTGGTTTATTGCCTCCAAGGCTTTCGTCTCGCACACCAGGCACCCACCCTCGTTTAGCGTTCCGTTTATTTTATTAGAACGGAATAATCCGCCAATTTATAGAGTTGTTACGTAAACTAACGTGTCAATTTAAATTCTTCTTCAGCACACCGGTGTGGTGGACAATTTATCTCGCATCCATTTAAATGGGTACCGACGTTTCGCTTCTTCTTCTTCTTTGGGATTCTTCGAAGCGCAACGGTTAAATTATAGCTTATAGCTGCAAACAGCGAATTAATCAGCGTAAAATACAGGCTACGACTCTGAATACCTGCCTTCCAACACGGGAGGCGAAACGTCGTGAAGTAGAAAGGAGGAAAGCTCGACGCGGCTATCCTGAGACAGCAATTCTCAGTTACAAATGGCTTCATCAGGCAGCGGCTGCCAAAATTGCGATGTTTGTTGAAACCGAGTCATGTATTCGCGTGACAACTTTATTAAACGGCTGCGCCGGTCGGAGGAGGGTTTATGGCACACATTTTATTGACGCGGCGACTGGAGGAGAAGAAAAAAATCACTTCTGAATCATTATATTGGTAGTGAAAGCCAACGAATTAAATTTACTAAACAATCATTATCTTTGTTTTTGAGAAATTAATTACTAATTGAAATACGCGGGCATTACGCCTCCTTCCCTTATCTGTCCCTGGACGTAAAATGATTCAATACCCATCCCATCAGCCGCAGAGTCTGCTGGGAGTGCCGTCATTTCAAACTTGTGATTTGAACATTAAGTGTCTTATCAGGAGTCAGGCTTGCTTGGGTCCTAGTTCAATTCAAACTCTATAAATGACAACCGAGGATTACTGTGGATCATGCTTGTTTTCTTACCGACCGCCTTCTTTCTATATTTTATTTTTAAAAATTATGAAGAATTGCAAATGTTTGCAATAATAAAGCAAAATTACCGCTTGTGCATATGACCTGCAGACATCAAGATACTGGTAAAAAAAAAACATTTGCACATTCTGGCTCAAGTGCCTGTTCTCCCCGTGTCCGCATAGATTTGCGCGGGGCACTCCGGTTTCCTTCCACAGCCAAAAGCCATGCTGCTGCATAGGTTAATTTGCCTGCTGATTAAATTGGACCCGCTGGCCTGTGATGGACTGGCGTCTCATCCTGCGTATAGCCCTGCCTTGCGCCCTGTGTCTACCGGGATAGGCTCCGGCTCACCGCAACCCTGTACACGATTAAGCGGTTACTGACAATTAATTAATGAATAATGTGCTAGGCTGTGCAATTATGACGCTTTAGGATCTACAGCATACCAAAGCAGCCACAGGAATACCACTCCAAAACACATCGGGTCAAGTTAACTACCAACACCGCCGCACACTTGTTGTTTTTTTAAATAAAATAAACAATGAATCTCACAGCGGAGAACGTAGCGTTCGAAGAGGGAACACACTTCACAGTCGACACCTAACGCACATCTAGCAGCCACGGAAACGTTACTTGATCTGCAAATTCTGTCCTTTACTGCGCACAGGCATTCCGCAACAACGTCACGCCGAATCAGAAATCTGTCGCAACGGGGTATTTCATGACCTTCAAGAGGGGTGTTTTTATTAAAATACTTGGGCTGCGCGGGGACACAGGGCGATTCATGGTCACAGCCCGGGCCGAATGGTTACACAATAGTGGTCACCCTGTGCGAAGGGTAACCCAGGAGGTGGTTATACGCGCGAGCGTAATGAAATAACTCGAAATGCACGGAGTGCCTTAAAGCACCGCGATTCTTTACGCGCAAGTAGGATGGCCTTTCAAACATATTGCCTGCTCCCAAATTGGTTTGTTATTCTCCGTGCTTTTGTAGCGAAGGACCGCTAGAATTCCCCAGCATATATATATACACAAAATCCCTAAAGCAAATTGCTTGGCTGCACGCTGTCGAAATGCGGTTCCATAGCCACCGAGCTCAGGTCTAACCGTCGTTAACAGATGGCCGTCAAATGTAATTGGGGCCGGGATTGAGGCCCCCCTCGGCCGGTGTGGGCTCCAAAATCCCGCCCGGC
>JAZEWU010000023.1:2850994-2872232 GCA_036362915.1 Geotria australis | reverse complement strand
CGAAGCAGCCAGTGCGGTACAGGTTAGAAGTGGTGTTGCCGTACGACCGTCCCGGCAAGAAATGCAAGTTAGATTCACCCCGGAGCATGGTAAAAAAAAACCTCACGATTACATGACATGGGGAGGCCTTCGTGCGTTTGTCAATTGACAACGGTTGCTCTTCAGAGCTGTTCTTTCCCTCTCTTTTGCGACGTTTCGCCTGGACATGCTTCCAACGTGTGAGGCAAAACGTCACGAGGGAGAGAGGGATCGCTCGATACGGCTATCCCGAAAGAACAGCTCTGAAGAGCAGTGATCATGAAAACCTACATCGGTACGATGGTTAGAATCTATGTTTTGGAAGTGCAACCTTTAAGCTACACATCTACCTAATCACTGAAAACTGTAACAAAACGACTGCTGCACGATACAACGAAAGAAATCTGCGCACGTTATATTCATGAGAATCGATTATACGAGCAAACGATGACACATGCAGCGCACGCGATTCATTATTAACGGCGGAGAAAGGTTGTAAAAGTTTCAAAAACACTGAATGTCAAAGGGGGCCGAGAAAAGCCCTTTCTCGGACGCGTTAGCGTAGTCACGGTTACGGGCAATGACAGCCCGGTTCGTTCGCCCGAGACCCTCCGTTCATATCTCTCTGTAAGTTAAATGTCAAGTGTCAAGCCATTTGATATTTACTGTTTGAAAAAAAATCACCGACTGAGTTTTGAGTACATTTCTCGGCAAATGGTAGGAGAATTGGGTCTCCTTGCTGTGTGTATAAAAAAGAAAAATCGAGGATCGCTTTCATTGGGCATGCTAAGGCGCTGGTTATGCGCGCGCGTGGCACTTGTGCCGGATGGTCGCGAAAAAAACTAATGTTTTCAGGCACATTGGAAACGGGCGTGCTGCTCGCTCGCCACGACTCGTTATAGCCAGGTCCCCGTTGCTGTTGCTGCCGGCATCCAGGTTGACCCGGGTTGGCCGGTTGACCCCTCAATGGTCGGGTTATTGGAGCAGAATCTCACGACTGGAGGCCCTTCTGGACGCCGACCTCGTTTAGTCGGAGGGTCTTCGGATCGCCGTTTGTCTGCAAGCTCCTCGCAGTCCCGTTCACCAACGGAGACTCGACCAGCAGTGCTAGACTGCAAGCGACATAGCGCTGGGGTCCGTAGCAACACGCAGCGGCCTCCGCCACGATAAGGTTACGATCCACGAATACGAACAGCAAAGTGAAAATGCTGGCGGTAATGCGGGTCTCACTTGAATGATAATCATTCCGGACAAGGTGATCTTACTTATGGGATACACGTGCACTGTACACGGTCTATCCCTGGTGGCTCCATTCATTATTAAAGCATCATAACGGGCCGTCTGTCTAAGCGACATCGATAAACATTACAAACGCACGGGCCACCGTGAAGACCTTACCGTGAGTCTCATCCCTTCCAGCCAATCTTACCAACTCCCACCGCTATGACTGACAGTGCTCGCGCGGTCCATCATCCAGCAGTGGATTGACACAAGGCTGAAAATTACTATTTAATATGACATAAAATACTTATAGGCTGATAATATTTCATGACCATCATTACTTATTAACGCCACCTTATAAATGAAAAGAAAATTACGTTTTGCTCAGAGGCCATTCTTGGAAACAGAGAAGGCAGAAGACCGACGACATCAATCACAACTGTTGTTGGTCGCGGCTACGAACCGAACCCAGGTTCGTGGCGCAACACGTCAACCACTGTGCCACCGCTCCCTCCGAAACGGCCACCGCATGTGAGTCACGATTAGAGCTCGCACGAGTAAAACGAGCGTGGACACAAGCAGAGATAACACATCTTTTATGTTACAAATAACCGGACGACAGACAAGTGGATTTCACAGTGAGAGGTTCAATTTGCCAGCATGCGGCGCTAAAACAAGGCAGCCCTAATCTTCTACAGCGACCGCATCAGGTGCGGCCCGCGTGAGATTCACATGCGCGGCATGCGGCACTATCACGAGAAGCGCCAAATTTTGCTGTGATTCCTGGATTCACCGGCTGATTGATAACAACTGGATGACTTGACTCGGCTCTAAAAGTGGAAAAATGAAAAAAAAAATTGCAAAACATTGTATTCTTTTATATGCCACTGGACACATGACATTCGGGGCCAGTCGTCGGATTGTGTGGTATGAAACTCATTTTTTTGGTTCGCACGTGGCAATAAGGGTTGAAACCCGGTGGAAATGCATCATGCATAAAATATAGGGAGTTGGAAATATTGCGCGTGACAGCGGAACAGCCCCTCGGTGCTGCGGGTCTCACACAAATATATGGGAAATGTTTAATGCAATTATTTGGATATAAATGATTTAAGGAGAAGGGGGCAAGGCGGGCAGCTGGGCTAAATTTTTAGCTACAGTAGCCGAGCAGCGCTGGGGAGAATCTGACGTGAGTTTACACGCGCGTCAACACAGCCGCTGCCGAGTCGTGTTCGACTGACAACGTTCCTTACAACACATCCAATCATCACGATCCTCAATCAGCCACGGGGGGTCAAGGTAGAAGCGTTCATGTCGCGATCCCTGTCAGGTAATACTTGGTATCGCCTGCGAATTCTACCAAACACTTCGAGGCCGAGGAGCTGAAAGACAACGATGTCCAGAGGCTGACCATCGTGCTGCTTCGAAGAATCGCAAAGAAGAATCAGCCACGGTCGCTCCACTGCTGGATGAAGGCCTCCTTTCGACCATCCGGTTGCTCACGGTTCAGTGCTGCTACCCATCCATCTCTCCGCTGCACGTGAGCTGATCCCATCGCTTGATCTCAGCAACGGTTAACCTTTTGGACAACCTCTCTTCCGGCTAACATTGCACCACCAGTTCAATCCATCGGCACCAGCCTATCTCTAGTGATATGTTGCGCTGAAGCGAGCGCATTTACTTTGCTAAATCGTCAAAATAATGTCACCGATTCGTGTTTCTTCACTGGTCCTTGCGTGCCTATTTTTACAAAAAAAATTCGTCTTAGTGAGCAGTATTGGAGGTGGAAGGTGTCAAAAGACAAGGGGCGAAAAATACCTCCAGCCATTTTGGCCGTCGTATCCACGACTCCCTGGAGGAATTTCGTCAATTTGTAGAAGAACAAAACATTCTGAGGAAAATTCCACATATTTCGAGTCATACGGGACCGATTTTGTACGGAGAAAAAAAAAAACCCGCACCCATACCTTCACTCATATTAAAACCATCGCAAAATGACCCAAAGTGGGCATGGTCACATTGGGGAATAGAGCCCGAGCCAATGATGCTATTACAAGCGTCTGCAAAGTACATGCAAATATATGGTGAGGCTTCAGTCGTTTTATAACAGGTTTTTGTTTCACTAAATTTCGTGACAAGGTGGCAGAATTGAGATTCACACGCACAGTAAGAGGGCAGTGATGATGATGATGACGATAAAAACACAAGGACAGTAAGAATAATTATTTCAACTTGCAACATTCCCGCACAGCATTTTGCTCAGTCTCGGCGAGAGAGGCGCACAGAACCACAAATGAAAAAGACAGCCAGTCCATAACCTGGTGCTAAATTCGTCTTTCTAGCTCTGTATTACGGTTTTACGAGCCAATGAATCACTGTTAATAAAATGATGATGATATGTTGGTAAAGCTATCATAATGATCGTTATCATAATGACGGTCATGTTGTCGGTGGCGATGTTCATAATGGTCTTGCCGTCACTATTGTTGCAGCTGCTGATATTTCTTCTGCCGTTGCTGACAACGAAGACGATGATACATAAAAAATATTGCTCCCTCCGTGAATACTCTACCCTCATTGTGCTGTTTGCCAAGACTCGTTTCAAGGACTGTGTGGCAAGCGGAAGGAACCATAACCGGCAGCTGGCAATAAAATGTCAATAGACATAGCAAAAAAAAAAACGTTGGTTGCTCTCGCATCTATATCACAATTTCATATAATAATTTATTACATTTATACAGGAAAGTTGAGGTGAGAGGGAGGCAGCCATGCAGTCAGCCAGCGGGCGCATACACGCCAGTCCGTGTGTCCTATATATTATGACACTATCGGCCCAATACATGTTTAAGTTGCGGGAGGAAACCGGTGAGCCCAGAGGAAACCCACGCAGAACAGGGGCAGAAACACACAAAAAGGCACACCCGAGGCAGGTATAGAACTGCCTCGGGAAGGACCTCTTATGTGTGAGGCTCAGATGTTACCAGTGCGCCACAGTTCTGCCCACGTATTAAAATGATTTCTTTAGGATAACTTCACTTGCAATTGCATTTCATTTACATCTTTGTTCCTTTAGACAGTAATACTATAATCACACCCATATCCGTGTAGTGCTCCTGTAGCTTAGTTTAATAATTTGAAGGTAATCTGCACGAGCCATCTTGTACTGCAGGGAATTACTTGCGCGATAGTTTCAATTCCTCCTTTGCTGCGGTTGTTTTTGCATTTTAATAAGTTTGTTATTTTCCTGATGCAGGTCACCACTTGCAAATGAGGCCTACCCTGGTCTCTCGAGTTTTCACCTGATTTAATAATATAAACTCGAGACACGCTGTCTGTCTTGCCTTCTGGCCATCTCTCAGCCAGGTGGGGATTGGGAATTTCATAACATCCCCGCGCGTAATCCACCGATCCACGCCTCCGAAGTGATGGATTTCAACAATCACGCGCACACTGCAAGGGATGCCCGTTTAAGGCCGAGTCGACCTAAGAGAGGCTCAGATTACGTTCTCATACCGGCTCATAGCAACGGATGAGCGCTGTGACCTGTAATCAAACCTTATGTCTGCCGGGTTTAGGGCAGAATAAACGAGCCACTGCACTCCCCATGTAGTCTGCACAAACTGCCGGGTCAAGTGCTGTCAGTGAGCACCTACTAAGTACGGTATAGCACATCATGAGCAGACGTAGCCAGAACCACGCCCGGCCACCTTTGTCTCCCCAGTGCTAAGTATTCATTTTAGGCTGACTCGACCCAGTGGAGACCCAGAATCGGCTCAAATATTACTCTTCCCCAATATCAGCCGTGGCCAGGAATTGAACTCACAATTCCTGGAAATCACAATACCACCGCCCCAGCAACACGTATCGAGGCGAACATTCAACAACAACCGCCATTCGCTACTAAGTGGCGGTGACGTCACCACGGCGCCTGTGCCAGGCCATATGCACCTTGAGGCCACGTTTAGTGTCGAAGGGCTCGCCGACAGGAGGGTCACGGGACAGACCCAGGTGTCACGGCCTGCCTGACCGAGATGACTGGCAGATGCGAACATTCATACAGCCATACGCATGCATAAGGGCAACGATTCCCTGCGGAGCTTCATAGACTATTGACACGAGTCACAGGGCGGTTGGGGGCAGGCGCTGGGGACGAGAGCAGAGAGGCAGCGGCGCGATATGAACCGGTTAACCCCAGTTCGGCTACAGCTAATGTCAGTGGAGAACTGTACTATCTTCATTTATCATCATCGTCAGAAACCGCTTAATCTCGCACGGCGACGCGATTCGCGGCGCAGCTGCCTTTCCGCGTGGAGTTTTGCACGGGTTTTGTCCGCGTGGATGTCCCCGCCGGGTACTCCGGTTTCCTCCCATAGTCCAAAAACATACTGCCTGGGTTAATTGTCCTGACTAAATTGCCCCCGGTGCCCTGAGCTGTTGTAACTTTCTTACCGACCCCCCCCCCACTCCTCTCTGGACAACTGTTAAAAAGAGCTACATAACGCGAAGGTTCCTTCCAGTTTGAATAAAAACTAACTGACAAATGCTTGTCTCTGCAATATTCCCTTAATTGTATTAATAATTTCTATATACTAAAATGTCATTGAATTGATATAGCGCCTTTCACTCAGTGGTCTCAAACCGCTGCAGGAGGGCAAGCACCCACCAGACACTGTGTCCTGTACATTATTATAGTGTCAGAAACTCAGAGAACCCGGAGGAAACCCACGACGAAGAGGAGCACACACAAACTCCGAACAAAAAGGTACCCGAAGCGGTAATCGAACCCCCTCGGGCAGGACCATCTTTCTACAAGGTTACGTTTTTCACATTGCATATGGAGAGGTACATCCCCCGTTTCAATCCACTGTTTTCAACGACATGAGGCGTCCATGGGGATTATTTGATCGTACGTCACTATGCTGGTCAGAGTGGGTTGGTGAACGTGGGCGCATAGAAAGCACAGTAGAACAGGGCAATGTGCTGCAAGGCCCCCCCCATAAGAGCCATGTAGCACTGACCCAGACCATACCGAGGGCGGGGGTGGGAATAAATACTCCGCGATTATAATTGCCTTCAGACACCACTTTAAAATTGGACAGGTTGATCGATCAACTGAAATGAATTTCGAACAATTGCGGAAAGTGCGACTTAAACTTTACAACGGTTCGGAGAACCCTTTGTGCTGCCAAAGGCATCTTCGGAGGGATGAGTAGGAAGGCAGCAGCGAGCATCGTTTCCGTAAGATAAAGCATAAACTTGCTCGGAATGGTAAATTAATCCAACTCCCAAGCGTCGCTAAGTCCATTAATGAACTATTCTGTAATAGTGGCTGAATGTGAATCCGGATGGATGTCAGTTCCACTGAGAATTCGATGAGTAATTTGACTGCATAATTTCACTTCAAATTACATTCAATTTATCAAAGCTTTTTTTTTTATTCTCTCCAAATGTATGTATGCACCGGGGTAGACAAGCTCGGCACGCAACTCTTTAATGCTGCAGAAACATTACTGTTGTATACCTTGCGGTATCTGGCCAATCTAATCCTTGCATTCGATACACAAACAGAACTTTGAAGTCAAACGCCATTGTGTTTAGAATTTGAAGGATTAACTTAAACTGGAAATCCATAAGCCAGATTGATTGGACCTGTTTTTCAACATGTTTCACACGGGAGATATAACACACACTGAAAGCTGGATAATTCACAAAGGCGTATAATATTTATGATATTGATATTGGTCGTACGGCCTTGGGCCAGATCAGCCTCCCTACCAGGACATTCAGAAATTAATCCAATCTTATTGCTATCTCAGGGCTGAGCTATACTTACAGAGATATACAGAAACCGCATCTGCTGGGAGCGCCTCTACTTTTACAAACATGAAGCTTGTGTGTACGGATAATCGTATACGAATAGACATTGCTAAATTTAACCATTGTACATCTATAAACAAAACTGGCAAACTGGAGGTTTATGTAGATGTAATATTTTGACACACGTAATTATTTGTAAAATACAGTCAATCATAAGATAGATAGATGTATTTTATTTACAGAAAAAAAAACTGTGAGCTTGCAAGCTCTGGAAGCGGGATTCCTGCGATACAACGAACGTACGAACTAACCAACATAAACAGCATAAAAAACCAGAAGGTTAAATAATAAGCATGTTTAAATAGGAGAAGGTTCTTGTGCCTGGCCTTCAACAATGTGTAAGAAGCACTCTGAACTTTGCGGATTATATATTGTGGTTCTTTTATCTGAGGGTTGCGGTGAGCCGGAGCCTATCCCGGCAGACACAGGGCACCGGGGGCAATTTAGTCCGCAGGCCATTCAACCTATGCAGCAGCATGTCTTGGACCCTGGGAGGAAACCGGAGGACACGGGGGAGAACATGCAAACTCCACACAAAAAGGCACCCGAGCCGGGATTTTAACCCAGGGTTTAGATGACCATCAAAATAGATTTCAAGCAGTGATACAGAGAGAACTATCGAGTGGTGTCTTCCGTCTTGACTTCAACTGGACCAGCACATGTACCGCACACACGCACGGAACAGTTTCATATTCAGTAGGTATGCTAACAGGGCGGCACGGTGGCGCAGTGGGTAGAGCTGCAGCTTCACAGCAAGAAGGCCCCGGATTCGAATCCCGGCTCGGGGGCCTTTCTGTGTGAAGTTTGCATGTTCTCCCCGTGTCTGCGTGAGTTTTCGCCGGGCACTCCGGTTTCCTCCCACCGTCCAAAGACATGCTGCCAGGTTAATTGGCCTACTGAGTAAATTGCCCCAGGTGCCCTGCGATGGACTGGCGTCCCATCCTCGGGATACCCCTGCCTTGCGTCCTGTGTCTGCCGGGATAGGCTCCGGCTCACCGCGACCCTGTACACTTGTACAGGATTAAGCGGTTTCTGAAAATGGATGTATAGATAGGTATGCTAACAAGTGTATACGCGCGTACACCACGTATGTATGTGAAGACAAAGTTCCCCCGGATAGCCTTGACAGACTGTCGGATCAAGTGCTGTTAGCAAGTCGCACCTATGAAGGCCAGCACGGCACACGAAGGGGTGGGTGACCAGCACCACGTCCGGCAGCATTTGTCCCCTGAGTGGCGATATTTGTGGCCTCATTTGAGGCTGAATCGACCTAGGGTGAGGCCCAGGACCGGTTCAGAACATCGTCACTGGTGTTGGCTGTGAGCGGGAATTAAACTCGGGTCGCCAAGTTTGTAGCACAACGCGCTAACCGCTGCACCACCGCTCCCCATATACGCATATATATACACACACAGGCATTAGCCAATTCATGTAGATTTATGATAAAAGATGGCAATTACGGCCTTAGGGCATACGTTTGAAGGGCTCTGGAGTATACACTGTTGTGTATTCTCCAGGTTAGCCATGATCGGCATGATTAACCTCATGTTGTAAATTGGCAGGGGACACCCATTTATCAATTACCATACAAGCACTGACTTAATGGCTTCATTTCAGCCGTTGACTTCTTGGAGTCTTTCGCCACTCATGCGGAGTCGGCCTTCCCCGGTCCTCTTATTACACTCATTCCTGTCCTGGGTCATCGACTTCAAACCCACTCCACTGTCCTTCACATTGCGGTTCACCACTCGGGACCACTTAAATCTCTGCCTGGCTCCTGCCTCTCAGTCTTTGACCTGGTGCTCCCACGTTCATCACCTTTCGTCTTGCGATAGGGTTTTTCTCCCTTCTTACGGCGGGTTTCCCTTCTCAGCGCGACTGAGAAAGGGCACCGCTAACCCCTAACCGACATGTCTCTCCGGCTAGCCGTCTGAGTAAATTCTCTTTCAGCTTTTATAAGATGGGTACCACACTTGGGCGGCACGGTGGCGCGGTGAGTAGCGCTGCCGCCTCACAGCAAAACATGTCCTGGGTTCGTATGCCGGTTCGGGTGCCTTTCTGTGTGGAGTTTGCACGTTCTCCACCGTGTCAACGTGGGTTTTCGCCGTGCACTCAAGTCTCCACCATTCTAGCTAAAGTGATGGCACTTTAGTTAGCATGGAGACAGGTTCAATTATTATGTAACGTAAACTATCTGAAAATCTGAACAAAGATGCTGAAACTCTCCTTACGCGTCCAAGACTCTGAGATATTGAAATTCGAAATGCATTCCTACAAGACAGCATAGCCATCAGCATAGAATAACAAATGTGCTCCGTTTGCCTTCTTTACAACGTGTGGTATGATTTACGTATCATTCGTGAACAATAACACTAAATCACAAAGTGGAGTTTTGGCAATGCATGTTTTATGACACTGTTAAAAGCTAAGGCCGCCAAATGCTGAGGAATAAAAATTAAGCAAGTTAGGCACAGCCAGTTGAATTTTACTTTGGCGATAAATCAAACGCACTGACACACGCTCCTAAAAGAAGCACATACTACTAACAGGGCCAACTCTCTTAATAGAGCGTTGGCGCTAGAGCGGTTACATCCAAGACACTCTTCAATTATCTGTTTCTGTATCCTTCTGCTTAGCCATGCTCCTCAAATAGAATCAAAGCCCCTTTGTCAATCCACTGCTGGATGAAGGCCTCCCTATGCCTTATAAGGTATGGGGGTTGTTTGACTGCACAGCTTCACGTTGGTCAGTGCAATATGGTGAAGGGGCATGCTCAGCAATGATCCAGATATCACTTGCCAGTGATGATAACAATGGTTGAGAACGAAACTCAGGTAGCCGGGGTTCATAGTGAAGTGCGCCAATAACCAACCCCTGTGTGTGCTTTTACACATAACAAAGTGTATTTCCAATTTTGTTATTTTTTTTAGGCACTAGCGAGTAGCGCTGCCGCCTCACAGCAAGAAGTACTTGGGTTCGAATCTCGGCTTGGGTGCCTTTCTGTGTGGATTTTGCATGTTCTCCCCGTGTCCGCGTGGGGTTTTCGCTCAGCACTCCGGTTTCCTCCCACAGTCCAAAGACATGCTGCATAGGTTAACTGGCCTGCGGACTAACTTTCCCCCGGTGCCCCGTATAGCCCTGTCTTGCGCCCTGTGTCTGCCAGGATAGGCTCCGGCTCACCACAACGCTGTTCAGGATTAATTGGTTTCTTACAGTGAATGAATGTTTTCCATGGTGTGGCTTCACACTCAACTGACGCTGTGGGCGTAATCATAATCATCAGGCATGGCCAATCCGCTGATTGATGAAGGTCTCCCCACAAGCTGCCGCTATCTTTTCCACTCGATTCTGCGATGTAATAATCCACACGGCACCAGCACGCGAGCTGATTTCATCGCTGCATCCCCTCGGTGGACATAACGTTTGAATTGCGTTGCACAGCCAATGATCCCCGATCCACGCCTCTCAATGTGATTCCAAGCATGCGTCTCTCCAGTGCATCTCTCTCTGTGCATCGTTGCGGTTTGATTTGACAACAGGCCGGCACATTGGTAACACCCGCGCCTCGCAGTAGAAATGCCCTGGGTTCGATTCCTGACTTTTAATGTGGAGTTCGCATGCAATTGACCTGCTGTGCGTAGGTTTCCTGAAAGTGCTCCGGTTTCCTCCCATAGTTAAACACACACACAGACTGTAACTGGTATCTCGAACGCCTGATGATGCTTCCAACGTGAGAGGCAAAACGTCGCGGGAGAGACCGCTCGACACGGCTATTCCGAAAAAACAGCTCTGAAGAGCAACCATCATGAACCGAGCCGTGAAAACATACATCGGTACAATGTAAATTAACCAAATGAGATTCCACACAGCAACAGGACCGCCCTTGCGACAGGATCCTCGTGGGCAAGGAGTCTTGAAACTCAGTGAGACTTTCCTGAGTAAACAAGTGTACAATCAGACTATGGGCACCTTTTGTTTACATTAAGTGTACAATCAATAATAATAAGTAATATAGCAACGCTCCTGCCATGACATAACAAGTCAGGAAAAAACTGTCCTTTAACCAAACCAAAAAAATGTGCAATATAGATTTGTTTTGTTCGTTAACATAAACGTTTCGAGAGAAAGGTATAAACTTAACAAAAAAGCCACGTGCTCTGACCTTAATCGGATTTGCTGGGAACAAACTGCTCCCAAAGAAAGCAGGACCACCATCGCTGTCCCATTGAAGATGCAGCCCCACAAAAGGCACCTTTGACCTTATCCTGCTAGCTCAGACCATGATGAATGCCCGAGATTTGGCATATCGATCCTTATTTTACAAAAACCAATTAGGAGCTTAAAAAGAATTGCAGGGGGTGGGGGGAAATTCTCACCCGACCTTGTTGAATGCTCAGATAGAATCAGCAATGCGTGATGCGAAAAAAAACACACCAGGGAGACAAAAATAGAGAAATTAGGGGTACCCCAACATTTATCTCTCTCTCTCCCTTACAGGTGGCCACTGCATGTGCTTAATTGGAATTCTGCACACAGGTAAAGTAATAAGAACCCAGATGGCAGTCGCCTATGTGTGCGGCAGATGCTTCAAACACTAATGGTGATTTTCTACAATTATTTGCACAGATTTGGGGCATATTTAAAGATAATTAAAATATGGATTTCACAGATCACGATTTAGTCATCAAATACAAACGATTAATGTATTTAATTGTTTATAAGTGGGAATTAATTGCTATAACAGGTAAAGGTGGCAGCACGGTGGCATGGTGAGTAGCGCTGCAGCCTCGCAGCAAGAAGTGCGTAGGTTCGAATTCCAGCTCGGATGCCTTTCTGTGTGGAGTTTGTATGTTCTCCCGGTGTCCGCGTGGGTTTTCGCCAGCACTCCGGTTTCCTCCCACAGTTCAAAGACATGCTGCTGCATAGGTTAATTGGCCTACTGACTAAATTTCCCCCAGTGCTCTGCGATCGACCTGTGTCCTATACTGGGTAAAAACCTGCCTTGCGCCATTTATCAGCCGGGATAGGCTCCGGCTCACCGCAACCCTGTACAGGATTAAGCGGTTTCTGACAATAGATGGATGGATAATCTATTCTCCACCACACAAGTCTTGCGATGCACAAAATGTCGTGGATCCACTTATACTGTTGGGTGAACAGTTGTGGGGTTGAGATCTAAGAAACTGATGGTTGCTTTTTAAAGCTGTTCTTTCTGGAAAGCCGTGTCGAGCGATCCAGCTCTCTCGTTCGTGACGTTTCGCCTCCCACGTTGGAGGCATCTTTAGAGAACAGCTATGAAAAGCAACCATTGTGAAGCGAGCCGTGGAAACCTACATCAATAATAGTCAAGAAACCTGCCGCATGGTTTCAACTGCCGCACCGGGTGATCGAACCGTGACATCTGGGATTTAAAGGCCAATGCGCCAGCCCCATACAACACCGAATCTGTTTACAGTATGTATAAATATAGCATGGTTAGGAGGTTTATCAAATATTGAAAGAAACAAAAACCCTTCTAAGCAAAATGGTAAAAAAAATTCCCCATATAGTAAAATAAATTACTCTGTTCCTTTGGACTTTTATATGATTTTTGCGTGACATTTGCAATCATACCCTGTAGATTTATGAATATATTGGTGAGAAAAGTTTATTCAAATAAATGTCATATCCCAAGTCAATTTGCGCTCATGAAATGCAAATCATTCTATTGTTTGATTTTGTTTAAGGGCAACATAATTTAGGCTCAGTGAAATAGATAAATCGTAATAGCTGCCAAAGACTGAAGAATTATAGTGTTCACTCGAACGTATTAGGCAAATACAATTTAAATGAATTAAAATATTACACATGGCTCATTTTAAAGTCTGATATAAAATTGGCCAGGGGTCAAATGTGGCCACTAAACAATCATTTTAATCAGCGGCAGCTTTTATAATTTAGAATAACATTGCATTACTAGATGTTTGTTTCATTCGTATACTATTCATATCGGAACTAGACACAATATCTTACTTGAAATAAATGGTTCAAAATTACATTCAACAGATTGTAATTTAGAATTAAAGCAATCGGTCTCTTTAAAATACGTGGCCAGCGATTCAACTGTTGCCGTGTTTATTTATGGGAATAATTAAAGACTCAATTGCATAATTTGCAAGGGAACTAACGCCATGCTTCACTGTCAAAGCAGTACTGTGCCCAGCTATCGATTAGGATCACAAAGCAAAGCAAATGAAACTATGCACAATGCACATAGACGCGAGTTTAAGCTTCACACGTATCTTGTTTAACCAGGTGATAACACAGTAGACCAGGATAGTCTCGTGTGAACTAGTGGGTGACCTGGACCATGACGCCTGCACTTCGTGGCATACTCCTGCAAATTATGTAACGGGCTCTTTAACAGCCACTGTGAATCAACCCGCGCGTATTATTGCGGATATGACGCTAACGCACTATTAACCAGGGCAATCGTAAGATTAAAAAAGCGAACCTCTACCACTCGAGAAGCTGGATGAATGGTGGCTAGCTGAAACTTGGATTTTAACTCTGACCTTTGTGGATCATTTTTGTCTTGTGCAACACTGTGCGTTGCTGATTACCTTGTGATTATGGCTAATGTGTTATCTTTGCACAATTTAACGCTGTAAGTTTGTTAAATTCGTTGGATTACCTTGTTAGTTAATTCGTACGTTTGTTGTTTCGCAGGGATCCTGTAAAGAGCTTGCAAGCTCATTTGGGTATTTGCTGCTGTAATAATAAACATCTATCTGATGTAGGTGTTCTCGCCTCAATTCATGATGGTTGCTCTTCGGAGCTGTTCATTCGGGATAGACGGTCAGTTTCCACATACAACCAAAAAGCCTGATTCTTCCAACGTGGGAGAGAGGGAGATCGCTCGACACGGCTATCCCGAAAGAACAGCACTTCGAAGCCGAGCTGAAAGACAACGATGTCCAGAAGCTGACCATCGTGCTTCGAAGAATCGCAAAGAAGAATAAGAAGCTCTGAAGAGCGACCATCATGAATCGAGCCATGAAAACCTACATCAGTACAGAGCGTTTGTATATCCTTCTCACACAATGGACGATTAATTCTGAATGGTGCTCTGGGTACAATAAGGGTTACCTGGGGCTGAAGCATCACCAGGGAAACGAATACTCCCACATGGTGGATAAATCTAAGATAAGTAAAGTGGGAAAAAAAAAAGAGACCATAATAGAATGTAATAATGAATTTAAAAAAGCGATCAGATTAATCCTTTTCATTAATCCCTGAGCAGAAGATACTCTCAGTAGTAATACATTATCGCATCAGGTTAATGATAGGAAATTCACGTATCACCTTTTTCACATTAATGACAATGCGTTCCGTGTAGATATAGGATAATAAAAACGTTGTGTTGGACATGCAGCGCACCTTATTAAAAGCTGACGATTCACACGCGGACCAAGTGAATGGTATTCTTTATCCAATAGTTTGCGTGTTCGTTTAGTTTCTTCCATCCATCCATTCATTTCCAGAAACCGCTTAATCGTAGACAGGGTTGCGGTGAGCCGCAGCTTATCCCGACAGACACTGGGCGCAAGGCAGGGCTCTACCCAGGATAGGACGCCGGTCCATCACATGGCAACGGGGGCAATTTAGTCAGCGGGCCAATTAACCTATGCAGCAGCATGCATGTCTTTCGACTGTGGAAGGAAACCGGAGTGCCCGGAGAAAACCCACGCAGACACGGGGAGAACATGCAAACTCCACACAGAAAGGCACCCGAGCCGGGATTCGAACCCAGGGGGGCCTTCTTGCTGTGAGGCGGCGGCACTACTCACCGCGCCGCCCATTTAGTTTCTTTAACTGTGAAATAACAGCAGAGTGGCAGCTGAAGAACAGTGATGGTGGTCGCCTCTGAGACCGTGGGCCGCTAGGAGATGGAGCGATGAAAACTGTTCTCACACAGGGACAAGCAGGCTTGTTATTTACCAGGTTCGTGAGAGATGGCAGCGGCTTGGGGATGCCTTCATCTAGCAGTGGATTGGCCATGGCTGTCGACAATTACGACACGTAGTAATGTATCATTTGGGAATTGTCGCATCATTTCCCCTAGGACCCATTGCACATTTTGCTACAATAGGCCATCTACACGAGTGTCTTGCAGTGATCTGGCAGCTTATTAAAAGAAAGAAAGAAAAGCTACAGCTGATACAATAAGCACCCGCTAGAGCAATTTATAAGTGTAGAATTTTCTGTCTCATTACCCCCACACCATTTTTATTATGGAAATCACCCTCGTCACCAGCACCCATTCAGACAATGTTTTGAAATGCAATTGGGTCGCTGCATACAAAGCACTGAACGTGTTGGTACCTGCTGCGCACAACTCTGTTGAAGCCACACAGGCCACCGAGAGTCCTCCGCTCGGCCAAGCGCCCTTTGCGGGGCGACAAACGTCAGCAAGCCGGCACGTTTGCCTGTGCCGCACTGACAACTAGGAACAGATTGGCCGTGCAACAATGAACCAAGCACCTCTGCATATGTAACATTGCCCTCCCCCGCCACCCTCTCAAACATCACGTCCACAGAGGTGGACCGCTATGATGCTGGCATATCAGCCATGGAGTGCACGCTTCAAATGTATTGGGGCGTGCAGTCGTCACAGGATGTCATCGATTCGGTGCGGCAACCTAGTGGCGGACAACGCCTCGTAGCAACAAGGATCTGGGTTCGATTCCCAGCTCGGGTGCCGCCTTCCTGTGTGGAGTTTGCGTGTTCTCCCCGTGTCCGTGTGGGTTTTCGCTGGGTACTCCGGTTTTCTCACACTGTCCAAAGACATGCTGCTTTCTAGGTTAATTTGTCTTGATTAAATTTCCCCCGGTGCCCTGAGATGTTGTAACTTGCTTACCCCTCTCTGCTGGACAAGTGATAAAAATATCTGCATAGCTCAACGGTTCCATCCAGCTTGACTCTCAGCTTATCTGTCCTGATGTTACTGACATGCCGTTCTCTCCACAGCCTTGTGCAGCGCTTTGTGACCCTCGGGTGAAAGGCGCTCTATAAATGCTATAAACGCTTTGTGACCCTCGGGTGAAAGGCACTCTATAAATGTTATTATTATTATTAAATAAAACCTGACTGAATAAGCTGGCTATGGCAGCAACACTAAATAAAGCGGAGCTATGTGTTGAGATGGTAGCTGGTGGAATCTCAGTGTCTGTTGTAATGGATATGATCAACATGCTGAGTCAATAATACAAAGAAAAAAATGTATACAGTAATTTGTTGGAATTCCTTTGAATACATTCGCAGTCAGGCAAAAAACAATCGTTTCACTTTTTTCCTTTAACGATTAATGCCAGCCACACTACTGAAGACTCAGACCACCTTCTAAAGTCCAAGTCAAAATGTGTTGTTAAAATATATCACACGTGTGGAAATCAACAGAAATAATGTGCAATTCTAAAGCACCATTCACCCGAAGGTCGCAAGGCACTCTACAAAACAAAAAACACAATTGACGGTTGAATCATCAAACATATTGGCCGAGCGCAGCAATGCATGACAAATATCGTTATTCAGTCTATTTAGCGGTTACATTAATTTTTTAATGCTGTGGCCTCACCTCCGTGGGAGTTTGTATGCACCCCCCCCTCCTTTGCACAAGGTCACACTGCAGCGCTGAATCATGCATGTCAAGGCTAAACTTAAAATCTTTCTTAGGGCCATTATCTCCTATATTACTATGGTCACCAAGAAGGCTGCGTTCACAGTGGCTTTTTTAGGATTAGTCTTATTTCATTTAAGGACGATTTTTGTTGTCGTTTTCATGTTTCTACACGCATCACCAGAGTGGAATTTGTTGTCATTATACACAGAGTGGTTCAAATGTTGCGTATTATGATTTTAGATAAAAGCGTCATTGTGAATTGTCAAAATCAAGAAAAACGTGAAATATTTCATCTCATCCTTACCGTATAACCTTCACAATAATCGCCATAACTGTGCCAATCATTATTACCATCTTCATTAAAATTATCAGCATAACTGCCACTCACATAAAGGTGAGCATGGCGCGTTCAAATCGGTCTGCTGGCTTCAGGAAAACTTCAGTTTAATTCTGAATAATTATGCGAATTAACGGTCTTCATATCACCATTACACGAGGCAAAATTTAACAAGAAAGGACTAACTTTGCCGCTCAGTTAAACTGCACGCCATCAATGATCAATTTCAATTGCAGTAAAACACTGTAATTAAGTTTGACCTCCTGTATCCTTTGCAATCATCATTTAATATTAACGAACGTGTAGCATAGCCGCTTAGATTAAATATTAAATTCCAACATTAATCGCCAACACCATCACTTCCGCGCTGATCATTGCGAAGCGGTGTTATTGTCCATAACACAAGAGGCCCAATCTCGTACCCATTACAAAATAAAACACGCTTATTCCTCTCTATCATCATTGTAATTTAAAATATTGATAATTGTACACCGATGTGGGTTGTCACTGCTCGATTCATGATGGTTGCTCTTCAGAGCTGTTCTTTCGGAATAGCCGTGTCGAGGGATCTACGTTCTCTCCATCGCGACGTTTCACCTCGCACGTTGAAAGCATCATCAGGCCTCAACAGTACTTGACTCTCCAAAAACAAAATTTTGAGAGTCCAGGTACTGTTGAGGTTGTACAGTATGTTTTACAAAAGCCTGATTGTTTAGGGTGGGCTATACTCAGGATGGGACGCCAGTCCATCACGTGTTATTTTTTAGTTACACTCAATAAACGAACAGATATATTATTGCCCGATGTACGTGGCTGAAGACGAAATTGTACCCAACAAAGTGTGCCCATCATTGCATTAATCCATCAAATAAAATCGGCATAAAAATTCTTCAAATCAGCGTGGCGCCGCCAACTGCATAGGAGACAGAACTCGCAAAAAATCTGTCTCATCTTTGCTGTGCAGACGCACTCAATCTCATCTTCCCGCTCACAAAAAAGCTCCTCAGAAATTGCCTTCCCACACGCTCCCCGCTCTCAGCAGCCTGACGTTTGCATACACACAACGCGGCCAGGGGTTTTAGAGCCTTGAGCGTGCCTCTTTAAATGTCAGATTCACACCCACACACTGACTGGCCAATTTTTTTATATATTTTTTTCAAACATTGCATTAGAGCAGAGGGAATCACTAAGTCAATCCAAATATTGTTTTCCCTCTCCAGAAAAAGGGTGCGTTTTTTTTAAGGTGGGCTGTTACGAGCAGTATCTTGTGCCGTTCGGCGTTTTTCATTTTTTATGTATCGTCAACAGCGGCCATCGGTGCAACGTAATCACGGGGAGAAGGCTAGCTCCTCGATTCGGTTGATCAAGAAGCTTCCGGAATAATAAATACATAGATTCGTGTTCATTCTTACAGCGAAAACATCGGACGTCATGCCAAACAACACGCGGCACAACCCGAAAACACATCAAACCTACACAGGAGCCTTTTCAATTTACATCAACGGGGATGTGCTGTGCAAAATAAAAGCCAAGAAGCTTGAATGCTTTTTAGTAACGTTAATATTTCATCTTTGGATTTTTTAAACATTTTTTTAACGGTGAAATGCAAGCCATCCGTCAGCCTATGGCCTGAAGCTACACATCAAGTGACAGGCTTTAGCACGCCACGAATGATTAATGCATTTCACAGGGGAATGTGGTCATTTAAAAGTATTATCGTTTTCCCGGGCGTATTAAACCAAATATTTCAAAAACAATACACTAAATACCTTGCATGTATAAACTGCACATATATTGTATATATGTATAACGCAGGTGTCTTAATGTATATGTAAAAAACCAGCACCGAGCATGTTAAACACGATTATAAATTCAAGTCTTTAGGAAGAAGACAAAGGCACACCACAGCACAGAAGGACTGTGTGGTGGTGTTATTATCAAGAACCTGAATGTATAATGTGGTTATAATGAAGCTAGGTTAGAGGTAAGGCATTCGCTTTTTAGCCCAGCATCCACTGCACCGGAATGCGCAAATTATACATTCCATGAATATATTTTACTATTATTTCAGCTCGGAAATATTTTACAAGCTGTAATAGTTTTTGAAAAAAATAATATGAATCTGCTCCCTGTCTGCTAGATATACTCTTTATGTAAATCAACATCACAGTCCATTATATTTCTTATGCACATAACAAAATATAAACACATTCAAAACAGGTGCATGTTATGTAACCGATTTAACACACAAATTATTAACACTGCCTAATAACATTAAAATATGTAATCGGCATATTTTTTGGGGGGGGGGAAGGCAGGCAATAAATGTTTTTGTCCACAATATCAGCCTCTTATATTTATGTGTCATAAATCAGTGTTAATGATTAGTGTGATGATGGGGTTTTGTTTAACGGCATACTTGTAACACCGCTATTCGAAACGCCGAGGTTTTACGACGAGTATTGAGTACACTCTTCGACTAAAAAACACGGTAAAATGAAACGCTCCGAAGCATTGAATGGAAATAAAATATAGACACACAAAACACAGCACAGTCCACGAACAACCGGCGTTAATCACGAGAGCTCGCTGCTGCGAATTGCTCCTTAGTCCAACGCCAACCTCCTCAAATGGCTTAATGCATCAAGTACAAGTGCGGAACGCGAATTTCGTTGCGCAAAACTGTTTCAAGTACACCGTCCTTAACAAATGTCTTTCCTCTACCGCAGATCTGTCACCGATTATGTCGTGGAAGACTGATGAGCAATTATACGTTGTAAGGGCCGCAAAGCACGCCAATGCCATGCATTGGTCTCAATTTTTCTTAAAGTCATCCTTGTTTCGCAGACAGCTGGCCGTGTCGCTGGGCATTCGTACAGAATGAGCAAGGACGCACCGCGTACGTACAAACAAATGTACATGTATACAACAGAACAATAGTACAATGCCCCGAGGGAAAAGTAATCCATTCAATTTCTGTGTAACGGCTATCGGCAGCATTTTAATGAGGTAGATTGGTCATCCCGTGAGAGAGAGTCTTGTATTATTCACATAGACAACATATACACACACAAACGTAAATAATTACACCCTTTACCCATGCACGTATTCAGCATTAAGTAATGCTGTCTCCCGACTCTGGGAGAGAAATAAAATATCGCACACAGCTAGGATGTACCATTCAAATCGCGAAAACCTTACAAGTACATTGGAATTCTCAATGTCACTGCAATGTTTATAACCGTCCTGCGGCTTCGGTCAAACACAAACATGTCACCTCTCGGTGTCAGCATCGCCCCTGGAATACAGAATTGGGGGTTGCGAGTGAACATGGAAGAGCGGCTATTGCGAGAGGGCCAACTAAAGCCACGACAGCTTTGACAAATTTGCTTGCACAGCCTCGCAAGTACATTCCATCAAAAACATTCCTTTCTCACATTGCAGGGTGGAGCGGTGGCACAGTGGTTTGCCACCCTGTGGCGTCACCTCGATTTTAAGTGGCAGCCCCCGGCTGGACTTCACGAACCGACGCTCACTACCGACCACAGCGCTGAAATATTGTAAAAAAAAGACAAGACCACCTATCAGCGACACTGCATGGGAGAGGCTTCATCCAGTAGTGGATAGGCAAAAGGTCGTGGAATTTGTTTTGCATTTCTTGGTTATGTTAATATTAATTTTCACCTCGTAATATTTTTCAGCAAATCGAGTGCCGGATGAGGATTGTACGAGCTCAAATGCTCTCCATTCTCTGGAGTGGCTGGGACGAAGCAAGAGGTCAACATTCACACGTTTCTCCCAGCAGACTTGTTTGCCATCCACACATCCTTCTAGGCTACACGTCGTGTGTGTGTGTGTCTTTGTCTTTGCAAGCGCGCATTTGAATGCATTGCATTAAATAAATAAAGAGCAACCACTGATGATCCTGGAGCGCGTGGCTTTTATCCTCAATGTGCTAAGAAAGGCAACGGGAATCGATCAATAATTATAGGATTACGTTTGTTTTCTGGTGAGAAACATCGAAATAATCAGATGTTCTTCCGCACGGAACACCGAGCCAAAAACCCAGCGGAGGCAATTAGCATGCGCTCGCTGTATTTCCATCGCGCGACGCATTTCTCAGA
>JAZEWU010000023.1:2814821-2850920 GCA_036362915.1 Geotria australis | reverse complement strand
GAGCAAAGTCAACAGTGGTGCCCACTGTGCACACAGGCTGTACCGTAGGATCATTTTCGTCTCGTTTAGCAGAAACCTCACGCGCAATGTTCGGCAGGGTGGTGCTTCTCGATGATGTAAGGGGTGGGATGGAGCTGTTTTTTTTAAATAATTATTACTATTATGTATAAATTATGATTATTTACCCTGAAGCAAACCCACGCAACCTCAAAGCTCCGCACACACACGAGCAGCCCACAGACACAATCCAGAGAGTGGACCAAACGTATCCATGGACTGCACGCCTTGCTGTACTGCCACCTACTGGCAACATCCCTGTTGAGCACAGTGTAGTGTTGGTATCCCAAGGGACAGATGTACTGTTGTAGGTTTTCACTGATCCCTGTCAGGTAATACTTGGTATTTCCTGGGAATTCTACCAAACACTTCGAGGCCGAGCTGAAAGACAACGATGTCCAGAAGCTGACCATCGTGCTTCGAAGAAGACTGATCGATTCATGATGCGACCGTCCGATGAACAAATTACGCTCGGTGACTACTGCGCAGACTCTACGCGTAGCTATCGTGCAATGCAGGTGGTCCAACCCGCATGGGGCTCTCAGGTAAGAGAGGGCCCAGATTACGGGCCTCGAAAAGGAGGCGTGAGGAGAAGGGCAGCAGGGACAGGTGGGTCACTACCTCCTTCTGCTCTGCCAGAAGAGGTCAACTTGATGAAGGTGAATTCGAGCAGCCAACGTATAATCCTGCATCGCATCAATTGGCCACGGCAGCCGTGGAGAATCCGATAATAGCCAGGCTGAACATTACGGAGAGCATCTCTGCCTGTGTGCAGTTCTGTCCGCGACCGATCACAACAGCATCTAAGTGGGACGCAAATTGTAATTAATTCATAGCCGTCATACGCAATTTGGCCGGAAAGTGAAGAGGCAATGTGTCCCACGTAGTTTAAAGTGCTACAATAGAGCTTGTATCCTGAAAGGAAAGGATGCAAATGTGATCAGTTGTAAATGCGCTGCTCGTGCCATCGGAGAGGACCTCAACTGTGTGACTCGTGAAACTAATATTTACGACAAATACTTCGTGTATTTTTAATACGCTTTTCGCGATAAATGTTGAGCTATTACTTTGTAGAGAATTGGTTCAGCGCTTATTTTTGGCAACAACAAAAAATACCACGGAAACACGCAGGAGGTAATCTCTGTCCTCTAGCTTTCTTTTCGCAGCAAACGTATCGCACGTATTAAACACAATTAAAAATGTAATGTTGCCTTGAATTTAATAGCAGGCTGATCGTATGACAATGCGGGTAATTTATGAAATGTATACTTTATAGGTAAGACGTTGTGATTTATTACTCACGCCACTTCTAGCGGACAGGCCACCCACTCGGTGGAGCTCTATAGAGCCTCTGTGGAGGGTATGTTTGGCCTACTCTTTCCACACACATCTCGAAAGAAGTGGCAGTAACCACACATTAACCCACCAAGTTCCACCTGGCAATCCACTAACTGTGGTGTATCAATCATACTGATGGGTGGACCGAGGTGGGGGTATTCAAGACACTTGCACTGTTGTTTCAACTGCCGCGCTGGGAGATTGATTCAGCGACCTTTCTGGAAGGCCAGTGTGCTAAACCATTACACACCGCGGTGGCATTCCAAGTGATTTACACACCACACCAGTACGATGTAATTGTATGTATTTAACAGACAGTGTGAATAGGCTGGTGCTTAGCTTGCTTGCCATTGAGCCAGTAGGGGTAGAGGAGCCAGGTTACACAGCATTGGTAACTGTTACATAAGTCATCCAGCCATCGCAAAAGCACCCGCTAGGAAACGGAAATAGCCATTGAGTAAAAACGAAAACGCCATTTGGTGTCGGCAAACTTAGAAGAGTAAACATTTCCCACAACTGAATGTCTCGACACATAACAACTTACCCTCCCAGGATTGCAATGCCTTGTCACAAGCCGGAGTCGCGATTTGATTCAAGAGTAATTTATATAAATATAGTTTTCTTCTTTTGGCCAAATATTGGAGGGACCCAACCGGAAAATACAGCCGAGTGTGTGAACCCGAGACAACCATTGAACACGGCCTTAAATGAACAAGATGAAGTCAAGAGGTGGACCAGAGCAGGTTAAATTACTTTTGGAGAGCTGAACTCATAAAAGTGTCTAAAATGTTCAATCATCGAGCACCACCTGCCAGCATATATGGCTCAAAAACACCGGAGAAAATTAAAACTAAAATAAATCGATAAAGTATGCAAAAGAAACATGTAGAGATGCGTGCTTGGAATTACACCGAGGAACGGGAAGTAAAACACATGGATCAACGAAGATCCAACCATCCATCCATTATCAGAAGCTGCCTAATTCTTTACAGGATCGCGGTGAGCCGGAGCCCATCCCGGCAGACACAGGGCGCAAGGCAGGGCTATACCGAGAATTGGACGCCAGTCCATGACAGGGCACCGGGGGCAATTTAGTCAGCAGGCCAATTAAACTATGCAGCCGCATTTATTTGGACTGTGGGAAGAAACCAGAGTGTCTGGCAAAAATCCACGCGGACACGGGTAGAACATGCAAACTCCACACGGAAAGGCACTGAAGTCGAGATTCGAACCCGGGCCCTTCTTGTTGTGAAGCGGCAGCGCGACTCACCGCGCCACCGTGCCACCCAACGTAGATATCTGTTCGTTCCAAATGTTTTTTAACGTCAAAACTAGCACGTAACATGATATTTTCGTAAAATGTTAATAATTTATCGTAACGCATAAACCGATGCATATGCAGTAGGGGTAAAGGATATATATTTTTTTATATATATAAAATGTGAAACAACGCATGTTCACTCTACGGTCAAAGTTGAATTTACCAATGTCATCTTTACAAAACATACCGTCAACACACCAGGGACATTTGGTTCGGTGGAATGTTACTTTCTTTTAAATGGACAACAAAAAACGACATACGCTGCATAGCGATGCATATGTATACAGCAGCAGTCCTGTATTCGCAAATTGTGTTTTAATGGGAATATTTGCGGTTTGATTCATTATAATTCCATTATTATTGCCGTGGCTTTGGTCTAGTGTGCACAGAGACAGTGCTAATGGGAGTCACGATGATTAAGGACAATAATGGTCCCAACAGTGTTATGATGTTCATATACATACACAGAGTATTTCATCGATCTGCTCTAATTAAAGTCCACCATTTAATCAGGATGCATTTCAGCTTCGAAACAGAAGCAGCATCTGAAAATTAATCTCGTTATAATAGAATAGACTATGCATGCTTTGATTGTTGATATGGCATCAGCATTGAGGAATCTTTTTCACCAATTTCTTCCACTGATATATTGAGGAGAGAACGCATTTAAAAAAGATATTTTTCTATTACCAGAGGATTGATCTTGATACAGGATGCCTCCAACATTGGAGGTGAAATGTCACGAATGAGAGATAGGCGCTTGACATGGCTATCCGGAAAGAACAGCGTTGAAAAGCAATTGTTTATACATCGAGCTATTAAAACCTATTTCAAGACAGTTGATACAATATTTATTTTCCCACGGTAAAACTGCATAGGAAGTGGTGTATAACCTCAAATTAGCAAAGACCTACCACCTCTGTCATGAACACTGTCCTAAAATAAAATATATATGCAATGTCAGGATTTATTTTTGAAATACAATATTGCTAAATACAGTATTTGGACCCGATTATTTGCAGTATGCTACCTTCAAAATACTGTGAAATTTGAAAAAAAGTTGAAATATGACCAGTTTTTTTAAATGGAAATGTGAGCAATTCCACCATGTGCAAAATTAATGCTCCACAGACGAAGTTTGCACCATCAGGCATGGTAATCACCCATCCTTACTGAAAAATGCATTGGTGGTGATTTTAGAAGAAACAAAATTAATACAAAGGGTTTCCCTTAATTCCAAACACGACCACAATTAAATTAATTCTCACACGTTACACCCTTTCTTCGTTTGCATTAGGCAAAGTGTGCCTTGTCCCTATATTTTAGTTTTCTGCTACTAGGTTGAAATTAACATTTTGCAAAATACCCAAAATGCAAATGCACGAATGTTTCAATATTTACGAACCTTTGACAACGTCACGGATAAGAGACGTGGACATTTTTTCGGGAGAAAGGTTTAAGGCATGGCAGCAAAATCTCGACACGTTTAGTTTCGAATGGAGAACGGTGAATTCAATTAACGATTATGTGCCACTGCAATCGCATTGGGCTCATCACACACAAGCACAAGACCTCGTAATGTACGTCAAACGTGCCAAGAAAATAAAAGCGAAGGAAAGCCAACGCTACCGACTGTTTGAAAGATCGGGAGTATACCATTAAGAGGAGCATCTTTTGTCACAGATGGAACGCAACATGACATGCAAACAATGGTAAACTGAACATGAGCGAGTCTGCGAGACAGCTGCTCTACTTAATATCGCGTTTCGCGGGCGCTGCGTGTGCAGTCGATATCAACCATCGTGCGAGTATGCACTCACCGTGCATGCTGGCAGCAGGGAGCCTCAAACCGGAGAGTTGAACCGGGTTCCGGTGTGCAGAAGACACTCGGCACTTGCCATGCAGATGTGCGCCTTGCGAACACACCATTTCGTTTCTAAATGTGAAAAAGACACGCGTGCACGGTGACTTTAAAAGCTTGCAATCCAAAAAGTAATCAAACTGCAATGCTGCCTGGGGTGTAAAAATGACTTGCTGCGTTTGTTTCAAACATCAGACAAGAGGTTTACACATTATATTGTCACACTGGTACATGCTGTCCAGGTTAATAGGGCTGACTGACTAAATTGCCTTCCTGTGCCTTCCGATGGACTGATTGTCCCATGCTGGGTATAGCCTTTGCTTTATGCCCTGTGTCTGCCAGGATAGGCTCCGTCCCCTACATGATGCGATGGTTTCAGTACGGAGGACTTCATCCAGCAGTGTATAGCTCATGGCTGCTGATGATGATGATGCTGTGTAGGCATTAAGCTGTACCCACACCAAGGCGATTCAGAAACGACTATACATTACAAGTGGAGTACGGACTTTTTGCTTGCAACGATTTTCGTTTGGTCATAGTGCAGTGGTAACATCCCACAGAAAGAAGGTCCTGCCCGAGGTGGTTTTATTCCCGCCTCTGGCGCCTTTTTGCGTCTAGTTTGTGTGTTCTCCACTTGTTTTGCGTGGGTTTCCTCTGGGTTCTCCAGTTTCCTCCCGTAAAAATAAACCTCAATTAATTGGCCGATAACATAATATCTTGGTGCAGTGTCTGGCGAGTAGGCGCCTCTGAGTCGTTCTCTCCTCGAACGAATGCCTTAGGGCTTCGACATTGAACTAAAAGTGCGCCCGTTGTAAATGCATTTATTAATTTAATATTTGGATTTCTGTTTTAGGCTTGTGACAATAATAAAATGTGAATGACATAATTATGCTGCAGGATCTCTGCCAAAACAACGCTATCTTGAAGATTACATTTTTCATTGCAGCAATTCATTAGGCATATTAAAAAAAGCACTGTATTGTAATGTTATTCTTATGACTTGTCGGATAAAGGTAAATTGATGGATTTTGAACGCAATTACTTTTCTGTGCACTTTGAAATTAAGTATGCAGTTTGGAAGCACCCCTTGAATGAATACCAACTTGTTTCATAAGGACTGGAATGGAATTGCAACTAAAACCTGTATTTCATTTGTAGCCTGTCAGCGTTTGTGCACGAACTCTACGACACAATAGCATCTGGGGTTTCTGCCGTGGTGTAACGGTTAGCATACTGAACGTGTAAATCCAGCGCTCACAGTTTAAACAATGCGACAAGATTGTTAAATCGCTTCCTCCTCCCCTACCGCGGTTCTGTGTCCACACAGCCAGTATAAATTAGTACAGAGCAGATCAACAGGGCATGTGTTGTGGGGCAACGTGTGGGTAGCAGGATGCCTTTGCTAGCAGGTAATAGCAGGCAACAATTACCTTCAGATAGGCTTTCTAGGAGCTATTTGAAACGTTTCAACCACAGATAGATGTTTATTATTACAACAGAAAAAAAACCCAGTGAGCCTGCAAGCTCTTTACAGGATTCCTGCGACACAACAAACACGCGAATGGACAAACGTAAATAAAAATATAACAATAATAAATTAACCAAACAAAAAAAATAACCATGTACACACAGCATTACACATACTTGACCACATAAAGAAATAAAAATACAGTTAAAAATTGCGATGGGAAAACAACCCGAGGTAGCTTATTGCACATTGAGAGAGAACGAGTGCAACATTTGCAAGATTTCAAACACAAATCAATACTTGCAATCACAGCTAGGCAGAGATTCTAATTAAGATCTCTAATTAAGACGCCATATTCGAACCTATTTTTTGTTCTAAATGTGCACAGGCAGGAATAAGCCAGTGCATGTAGCAAGTGGGAGACATCAGCGACTGAACCCCAGACACAAACGAGCCTCTGACTCTGTTCTAACAGGTGCCCAATGTGAGCACGACATTCGCAATACAATAAGGCATAAATGCATTTTGGAATAGCCGACGTCACTCAAAGTGCCCATAAACGGGGAGAATAAATCTGCACACTAAGCCTAAGTAAGCCTTCCAAATAGGAATGGGTTCTTGGGATTAAAGTGAGAATGCCGAAGGCTATCAAATATAAAATAACAAAATACTGTAATTAAGCAGTGACTCTGCACTATAACAAATGTGTTGTGAAATCCATTACTTTGAAAATACCTAGTCGTATATGGATGCTCGCATGCGGTATAGCTTCCCAAATTCCATCGTTCAACATGTATAACTTCTGCATACATTTTAATTTGATGGCACACTTTCGAGCGTGGGTGGCACGGTGGCGCGGTGAGTAGCGCTGCCGCCTTACAGCAAGAAGCACCCGGGTTCAAATCACGGCTTGGGGGCCTTTCTGTGTGGAGTTTGCATGTTCTCCCTGTGTCCACGTGGGTTTTCGCCAGGCACTTCGGTTTCTTCCCACAGTCCAAAGACGTGTTGCTGCATAGGTTAATTGGCCTGCGGCATAAATTGCCCCCAGTGCCCTGTTATGGACTGGCGTCCCATCCTCGGTATAGCCCTGTCTTGCGCTCTGTGTCTGCCGGGATAGGCTCTGGCTCACCACGACCCTGTACAGGATTAAGTGGTTTCTGGTAATGGATGGACTTTCAAGCGTGCTCAATCTGCGCAGCGCTCCGAACCAAAAAATAAGTCCTACAAATTACCAATGTACCACACGTTTTCAACCTTGGCACACACACACAACACTTAGATATTCTGAATCCCCCATTCGTTCTCGAATAAAACATTTCCTCAATGTCATAACCACTTTGTGTCCATGGTCTAACTCTCCCACATTCACTTCTAAAGTATTTCCCCCACTGTTTCAACCTATTCGTGCTCATGGTGAGACTAGTTTCCACTATGTTCGCTTATCCGACGCCGTTCACTTATCTGACGCTGTACCACATACATTTTTGGTGAGGACTGTGCTCGTCTATGGGCTGCGAATCCGTGCAGAGTTGACTTGACACGCATGCCATCCAGTGGCTTTACACAGTATAACACAAAACTAACACAGCGGTTCCCAACCTTTTTGTCTGGACAACGAGATAGTTATGAAAGCTTTTGCTAACCACAATGTACACGTTGACGGGAGTCAAAGTTAAACGTCCATCCATCCATCTATCGTCAGAAACCGCTTAATCCTGTACAGGGTCGCGGTCAGCCAGAGCCTTATCCCGGCAGACACACGGCGCATATCAGGGTTATAATCAGGATGCGACGCCAGTCCATCACAGGGCACCGGGGACAATTTAGTCAGCAGGCCAATTAACCTATGCAGCAGCATGTCTTTGGACTGTAGAAGGAAACCGGAGTGCCCGGCGAAAACCCACGCGGATACAGGGAGAGCGTTCAAACGCCACACAGAAAGGCACCCGAGCCGGGATTCAAACCCGGGTCCGCGTTCTTGCTGTGAGGCGGCAGCGATACTCACCTTAAAAGATAAATTTATAAGAGGTTTGAAGAAGGGGACATATTTAATTAAATGTGTTAGTGCGAACCGCTGAAAGACAACGATGTCCGGAAGCTGACCATCGTGCTTCGAAGAATCGCAAAGGAGAAGACTTGAAACGCAGGCAGCATTACATAATTTGTTAGAACATTTATGAAAAATTGCCCCCGGTGCCCTGTGATAGACTGGCGCCCCATCCTGCGTATAGTCCTGCCTTGTGCCCTGTGTCTACCGGGATAGGCTCCGGCTCACCGCAACACTGTACAGTTTTAATCGGTTTCTGACGATGAAGGTATTGCTGTAGGAACACTGCTGTCCCGAAAGAGCAGCTATGCAGAGCAATTGTTACATTGTTTTCGCCTTCATGGCTATCACCGAAGTAATTTGCCACCCGTGGTGCTTCAACAGAAAGACTAAGTCCAAACGCCGCTACCAAAGCATTAACAACACTTGCGAATGCAATTACAACGTAGCCCAATTCTGTACTTTCCACACGAAAAAACCCACAATCCGTTGCAGCCCTCTGAACAAACCAAGCTACACGAGCGGTCGTTCTACAGCAATGTTCTATAAGTGGATTTCAAGTCGATTGTTCGCGTTAAATCTTTAATTCTGTGCCGTACTGCCGTGTTCAATTTTAAACTGAGCCCACTTACTGTGCGAGGTTCACGCTTTCATCTCGCACTGTTATCGTCTCACTTCCTATCAAGTCTCGGCCAGGATTTGGTTTTGTTCAGTTGGGCGAAAGCTGCGATATATCGTGCGATAAGGTCCACGATAATCGTATCGTCCGATGTGAAAACGGGCGGCACCGTTGCGTAGTGGGCACAGCAAGAAGGTTCCCGGGTTCGAATCTCGGCTCGGGGGCCTTTCTGTGTGGAGTTTGCATGTTCTCCCCGTGTCCGCGTGGGTTTTCGCCGGGCACTCCGGTTTCCTCCCACCGTCCAAAGACATGCTGCCAGGTTAATTGGCGTACTGACTAAATTTCCCAAGGCGCCCTGCGATGGACTGGCGTCCCATCCTCGGTCTTCCCCTACCTTGCTGCCCTGTGTCTGCCGGGATAGGCTTCGGCTCACCGCGACCCTGTACAGGATTAAGCGGTTTCTGAAAATGGATGGATGTGAAAAAGCGTAATGTAAACAACTGACTAGTGACAAAGATTTCAAATTTGGTGCCTCGGCAAAAAAAAATCTTACATCCATCCATTTTCGGAAACCGCATAATCCTCTACAGGGTCGCGGTGAGCCGGAGCCTATCCCGGCAGACACAGGGCGCAAGGCAGGGGAACACCGAGGATGGGACGCCAGTCCATAGCAGGAATGAATAGCACATTAATTAAAGTTTGAAATAAATAACAGGTTGCCTGTTAAACGTGTACTATTGTTAAGTGGTTTTTTTACGGAGAAATTGATTACATCGTAGCTAGTCTCATGACCTGAACAGCCTACCAGGTCACAATCATTTATTGGAGAGCCCTAAGCCAGACATGCTGGCGCCTGGCACACGCGGCCAACAGTATTATATTAGTCTCCCCTGTTGAAAAGTGAAACTCAACGTTAGGCAATACACGTGCGTGCCTTACATTCACAACCGCGTTCCCAAACTCTAACCACCTGTGTACTATACAATTATCCAGTCATAATACGATGCAATGTGCATAGTATACATTCTAACAGTTTTCGAAGCGGTGGCTAAAGCTGACAATTGGCACACAGCCGAGAATGTGTTTATACCTGGCCCACGCAAAAAAAATCAACTATCGTCAACAAATCTGCCTTTAAGATGAATGTATCTATGTAATAATGGAGCTGTCAAAATATTTTGAGCATACGTTAGTATAGAAACACGGGTGGTTTTTTTAGCATAGCACAGATATATTGGGTATGCAATGCCGAGTACAGAATAGGACCTATTGGGGGAAGGCGCCTGGCTGACCGCGTGGCTGCCTCCTCATCTCAACGCTTCTGCGGTTTCGTCACCGCCCTGAGTCGTTCTCTCTTCGAACTAATATGTATACACATTGAATATGTGCGCGTTATAAATTGTTTAATATTATATTACATGGTACATATAGGCTTATGCATTTATATTGCATGGACTGCTGTCCCATCCTCGGTGTTCCCCTGCCTTGCGCCCTGTGTCTGCCGGGATGGGCTCCGGCTCACCGCGACCCTGTACAGGATTAAGCGGTTTCTGAAAATGGATGGATGGATAGGTGTACGATGATATATTGCATTGTGCAGACGAGTACACACGGCTTGACATTAGATGGGTATGTGACTACTGTATATAGATGATACAACATTTGCGTGTATAGATTTATATTACAGAATACAGATAGGATCTATTGTTGGGCCTTCGGCCGAAGCAACACAGGTCCTAGGCACTCTTAAACTATTATATGAATCAGACGTGTTTATAAGTAGGAATGTAACGATTTACACCCGCCCGAGCAAGGGTGAGCTTAAAGTTCCACATTGTTTGAAGTATCGTCCTCAACGCTTCCAAATATACGATAATAATATCATTTATATAGCGCCTTTCACCCGAGGGTCACAAAGCGCTGCACAAAGCTGCGGAGAGAACGACATGTCGACAGAGAACGGAAAATCAGCAACAATTCTTTTATTTTATAATCCGAGCTGTGGAGAGAACTGCATATCAACAACGGGGAGATAGAAAACTGAGAGCTTCCCAACCATCGGAGAAGAAAATAATTTGCCACCTCCTGCGGAGTGTGACGTTGGAGCAGAGAAGCGGCCAATGGCTATTACATGTGTAGTATTCCGTGACCGTGGTCAGAAAATCCTGAAAATCCACAACTGTACCGTGACAACAACGAATCTGCAGCCACAAGGGGGCGAAATGAGGTCAGGAACACGGGATTCAACTTTCTCCTCTCCTGTTTGGCTCGAAAATCTGCTGCAAAGGAAAAGTTATATTTGGAGACCTCTAATGGGCATCAATCCTCCCCCCACACAACGCCGTGGGCCAGTTTTTCCACCAATATCCATTCAATGACTTTAATTGAATACAATTTTCAAAATATGACATACAAGTCAAACATACATCCCTTGACAAAGTGGAGGCTTATTACATAAGTGGTATTTCCAGATTTTTGGAACGTTTATATCAATTCAGCTCGATTATTTAGTTTTTATCTAGCGCTCAGATTTATTCACGCATATACTTGTTTATTTATCTTAGCTATGTCCAAATGACATGCGAATGATATATGAATGCCATTTTGTACTGTAAACTTCATGTTAAACTGATATATCATCACCATCATGCCAGGAGCAGAGTGGAATATACATGGGGGGTTTTTTTTATCTGATGAAAGATTCTAACCGCATTTTCCAGATTTTAATACGCAACATTTCCCTGCACCATATACTAAATCAACATTGTGGTTGTGTTGCCAGATATGTATAATTTTATTTATACTGGGTACAACTTTGGGGTGCATTTTACTTTCCGCATAAGTTATCCGGGAATTTTCAAGCAAATCTCTGCCTTAACTGTAGCTTTTCACGGCTCGATGCATGAGAATTGCTTTCCAAAGCTGTTCTTTCGGGATAGCCGTGTCGAGCGCTCCCCCTATTTCCTTCGTGACGTTTCTCAGTACGCACGAAGATGCCTCCAACGTGGGGGGCTTATTCTTCTTCTTTGCCGTTCTTCGAAGCACGATGGTCAACCTCTGGACAATTTACATATTTTAAGTTGAGGCCTATAGTGTTAATACGCATGAGGCACACTGCGAATATTTATGCAATTACATGTAAAACATTTTAAAACATTACGGGAACTTTGTTGACACATACATCTCAACTACAGCTAACCGATGTTTAAGAATAGTGACAATAAAGAGATTGAAATGCAGGCGAGCAGTTAATCACTTCCAAGACTTCACGAACCCAAAACATGGCGCTTAACTCAGCACGTGCTCAGACTATGTGGATCTCCACTCATTCGACCCGTGCGCTTTGCATCATCCAGCAGTGGAATGACCACCGTTTAATGTTGATTCTGAATCAGCACGGCGTGTGAATACACTACATATCTCAAGACACGTTTTGTAATTCATTCAAACTCTTGGAAATTGTTTGAATTCCCTGACCTGGCACGAGGGGAGGAGAGGAGGTGGGGTTACGGGAGGAACTTTTGGAGACTTAAATTCGACGTTATATTTTGCCACAGCCAATAGCCGGCAACCCCCCGCGACCCCACGCGTGGTTGTTTCACGGATCGCGAGTATAAATAGCGACCCTACCACAACCGCACTCGCTCAAGCCCCCGGGACTCGAGGGGGCGACAAGGGGAGCGGCGAGAGGGTGGCATCTTGGTGTAGTCACCGATCATCGTGGAATATTTCGGAGTGCGGGAGTTACCCCTGTGCATGCTTCGCTTACCTTGCCACACGATGCCGTCAGCCGTCTTGACTCGCACGGTCCGATCTCCAGCAGAAGCGACACTGCGTGCGTATCAGGTATGTGTTTCGCGCTGGCGGGATTTAAATTGCAAGCTCTGCTCGATTGTGTCGCTTTGAATCGTACTTTTGGGATAACATTGCGAACTGCGTAACAGCTGTGGAAGCCGCACACTTTCGTGGTCGGGAGTGTGCCCTAAGAACAGAGGTGAAAGTAAGCCGGTACGGTCTGGTACTAGCGAACCGATAAAGTGACCGAAACGTTCAGTAACAGGTAGGAATACACGTGTAAGATTATTTCACCGGCTGCCTAAAAGTGAGTGATTCGCGGCTACCGACATAATCACGGATCGGTACAGAGCAAAGCGGACTGCGGTTACAATAAACGCACACAACTCACTGGCGGCTGAACTTCGGACTGAATGAAGACTTCTGCGCTTGTTTTATCTATATATAGCGTAATCACTGATCACCTTGTTCAAATCACGTGGAACTCAATCAACAGGCATCATTGTATTATCCGAGCGGCGAGGTGGTTGGTGGCGAGGTGATTACTGTGATCACAATAAGAGGCAGCTGGGTTCAATCTCTGGCTCAGGCGGCTTTCTCTGTGTGTGTCATTTGCATTTTCTCGTGTCCGCGTGGGTTTTCGCCAGGTGTTTATGTTCAGATTTCACCCCGATATTCCAAAGACATGCTGCTTAGGTTAATTGGGCTGCTAACTAAATTGTCCCCGGTTTCTTGCGGTGTCTCATCCTGGATATTTGCCCTGCCTTGCGAGCCTTGTCTGCCGGGATTGGCTCTGGCTCCCCGCAATACGGCAAGAGTGCACAACACACAGTTTGCGGACGATAATAAATTGTCTCCGACCCGTAAAGAATAATTAAAAAAATCAATTGAAATTGTATTGAAAACAATGCGGGCGGCACGGTGGCGCAGTGGGTATCGCTGCCGCCTCACAGCAAGAAGAACCCGGGTTCGAATCTCGGCTCGGGTGCTTTTCTGTGTGGAGTTTGCATGTTCTCCCCGTGTCCGCGTGGGTTTTCGCCGGGCATTCCGGTTTCCTCCCGCCGTGCAAAGACATGCTGCCAGGTTAATTGGCCTACTAAGTAAATTGCCCCAGGTGCCCTGCGATGGACTGGCGTCCCATCCTCGGTATTCTTCTTTGCGATTCTTCGAAGCACGATGGTTAAACTACAGTTTCCCATCTCTTTACACAGTTCTTTGCATTTTCATTTAACTCTGCAAGGTATTTTGAGCTGCAGAGGCTGGGTAGTAGAGCGCAGACAAGGCAGTGTTCCATAGTATGGTCTGCTTCTCCACATTCACAGGTGGTTGTGCCGGTCTTGTGGCCCCATCTGACCAAAGCATCTTTTGATCGTCCCGGTGTCTGCCTATCCCGGCAGACACCGGGCGCAAGGCAGGGCTATACCAATGATGAGACGCCTGTTCATCACGTGGCACCGGGGGCAATTTAGCCAGCAGGCCAATTAACCTATGCAGCGGCATGTCTTTGGACAGTGGGAGGAAACCGGAGTGCTCGACGAAAACCCACGCGGACACGGGGATTTAACCGGATAATATTTTTGTAAGGATGGGAGTTTAACCAAACTCCAAGTTACTTTCGTCACAGATCCGTTTCGTTACATATTGCAGTGGTACAGAACGTAATATTCTACAACTGGTGTGATTGATGTGTGATTAAACATGCATGTTGATGTTCAATATAAATAAAATAACGTGTTGATTTAAGATAAGCATGATTTTTTTAGAACTGTCACCGAGAGCTGGACATAAAGTATGTTGACGCTTAAAATAATCCTGTGTTTTTAAATCTATTGGCTAAAACTCAACACATTTTGGTTAAAACGCGCAACAGGTGAAAACTCAACACATTTTGTCAATAGCACTGCCCTAAGGGGATATCTCTTTTTACATACATAAAGAAGGGCCTTTGCTGAAAACGTCACCGCTATGTATTTCCATCTCTTATGGCAGCTGGTGACATGTTACATGATTATTATTTGCGCCCCAACCGGTATCACAAAAAATACAATTTTCCGTATAATTTGACTGCAGCAGAAACTTGATCGCTCATTTAATACACCAGCTTGACGTTTGTGCCCTATCAGTGACGGATTTAACAGGTTCGAATCAATGGGGACCTAAAGGGCGCGTCTAATGTGACAAGTTAAATGGAACATTGGCCGCAGGTTCAGCGCAGCGTTAACAGCAATATGTGTGACCTTGGTGAAATTTCATTGAGAAATTCAGCGTAAATAATAATACGATTCACGGTTATAAGGAGGCGCGAGGAAACCACAGATGTGGTGGGGGGGGGGTAGTCAGCCAGGCGGTTAGCCGGTGCCAACCCTCCTTTAAACATAACCCCTCCCAGCTGAGGTGTTTACAATCGCAATTAAAATGGCTGAGACACCTTGCCCTACAGATTCGTGACATGTTAAGTGATTCATTCATTCATTCATTTTCAGAAACCGCTTAATAACCGTAATCTCAACACGACCTGCAACCCGTAACCGTCTAAGCCTTAACCACTTGTCCAAACCCTAACCATGAACTGTAATCCATAAACACACACCTTACCCAAACACATCAAATATAAACAATTTTTTTACCATAATACCTTAACCCCCCCCTGACGGAAAATGAAGAAGTTGTCATCTCGTAATATTTACGCAATTGAGATGAAAATCTGGCCAATGATCGAATAATCAAACACCTGTGGGAACGGTAGCCCCACTCAATAACACGTGGTTTGTGTTTATAGGTGTAGAGCCAATGCATTTGGTGCGAAACAGTGTGTCTGTCGACCCAATTAAAACCCTGTTATTTCAGATGTTGTATATAGGTACTGCTCAACGTGTAACTTTCGAGTTTATGATTAACATTTGCATTAATATGTCGGGTAAACTCGCATCATTGTCAAGATCCCTCTCTGAAATTCATCCCGCGACTTATTCATCCCATGGACGTGGGTACTGCGTAGGCTCGCACATTTTTCTTGTAAAAAAATACGTCTCCAAACGTTTTTTCACGAAGGTAAATAATTGACATTCACACAATAAAATCCCCTACTGTTTATAAACACGATATTTAGATGCAGTTGCATCTGTATGCTCTGTGACTCCAGCGACATCAATGATGAGTGGTATCTGAACTGGGCCTGCTGGTCACCCCTTTGATAACCAGCACCGTCTAGAGGCATTTATTTATCCAGCAGTTCAAAGGGCTTACACATTGTTTTGTTGTTATTATGACTCAGACATTTATAGGTGGGTGCACCGAAGCCAACAGACAGGTCGGTCGTGTGTGGTGTGGCAATGTGTGGGTACTCCCACCTCTGCCAAGAAGTCTGGCCAGGGTGGAGAAGTTGGTCAAATACCTGCCAAGAGGGCTCTCTAGAGCCCCCGCCTAGTGGAGGCATTTTCACTAGTGGTGGTGGTGTGAGGAAGACATTGCAGGGCTGAACGTTTTCCTGGCTTTTTACTGTGTTGAATAACAAAAATGTGTGATGGAAATATCAACTTCCAACTCATCTTACCAAGTGGGAGTAAGTAACTGAAGACACGGAGAGCTTAAATGCTGTAAATGGATGAAATGCAAAGGTCAGCGTTGTCATAAAGCACCGTGAATTATTCGTATTATCATCTCCCATGCGCCATGTGCGAGTGTGAAATAATGCCACCAATCCGTTCGCTCACAACATGTCTCTCTCGCGCGCGCGCTCGCGTGCAGGTGGCCTGCAGACACAGGGGCAGAATGTCCCTTTCCCTGCACATCGCGACCATCCTCCTGCTGTCGCTGTGCGCCCAGTCGCTGCCCCACGGCTCCCAGCGGCCGGCGGGCGACCTGCCCTCTCCGCGCAAAGAGCGGCCCAACAGCTCGGCGGGCCGCGCGCCCAAGGACGAGGTGCTGGCCTCCAGCCAGGACGCCCTGGTGGTGACCGAGCGGCGCTACCTGAAGAGCGACTGGTGCAAGACGCAGCCGCTGCGTCAGACGGTGAGCGAGGAGGGCTGCGTGAGCCGCACAGTCGTCAACCGCTTCTGCTACGGCCAGTGCAACTCGTTCTACATCCCGCGGGGCGGCGCGCCCGGCGCCCACGCCTTCGAGTCGTGCGCCTTCTGCAAGCCGCAGCAGGTCAGCACGCTCGCCGTGGTACTCGAGTGCCCGGGCAGGCAGCCCGCGGTGGCGCGGAAGCTCGTGGCGCGCGTCAAGCGGTGTCGCTGCGTGTCCGTCAGCGTCAGAAACTGAGGTTTCCCCCCTGCCTGGGGAGGGTCGTGATGCTCGGCCCCGGCTCGGCTCCGTGAGATTTTGAAGACAAGAAGGATGGGACTTTGTTGGTTGTCGTCGCGTGCGGATTTGGGAGGCGGTGGAGAAATGAGACGCGCGGTGTTGTCGTTCGGCTGGCCAGTGTTAATTTTTGCTTGCGAAAATATTCAACCGTTTGGTGCTGGTTTTGTTTATTTTTGGTCGGTGACGGCTACGGGCGGATTAAAATCGTCACCCACGTGCGACGATGACTGGCGACGACCCGCTAAGACTTCAGCGTGACTGTAGACATGACGAGCTTAACTTTAGTCTGAAGATGCAGAACCTGAGATCATTTAGCTACATTCTTGGAGACAGCAAGTGAACCGAGGGAAAACCAAAAATGGTCACTTGCCATATATGGCTGACCTGATAGTACCGACGGGGAGCCAAGGGAATTGCTCGTCTCCCTCACAACCAGCATTTAATAAAAGTAGCCTGAAATTGTGACTGCTTCACTGTCTTAGTCGACTCGACTATAACTTAAAATACTGACTACAATGAACGCTAATTTTGGCTGCGTGTTTTGTTATTTTGCAAATGTGTTTCATGTCACCCTGTTGTGGCGTGCAGTCAATCCATCACCCTCTGTGCACAACGCAAGAATTAATGATTGATACTTGTAAACAATTAACAAGCCAAAGATATTTATCATACCCGTCTTCGGTTTTTTTTGTGTTCGTTGATATAATTGAACCACTCAAGTCTGCAAAATACAGGATCAATAGCAAGAGTACAGAGGGGCACGTGTTGGAATAATAAACACGACCCTCTGGGGAGTTTACCTTTCCCGAGACCCCTTCAGGATAACGTGATTGGTTAAACTCAACACGACTGCCTTTTAATAACCCGCAGATTTAATAATTTGCTATTAGGTTTCCCTGCTTTGGGTACTGATCGAGACGTTTTTCAAGCCAAGTGCCTTAATTTGTTTTTACGGCAAACGCGTAAGTAAAACTCTAGCGGGTGAATGATTGTTTCCAAGGTTTTTGCTTTGGGTTGTGTTTCTTTAAGTTTGTAGCACGGGTTATCAATCACAATATGACCAAAGGTTGTTTTACACTAAATCAATGTTAATTGACATTTCGTAAAGTCAATAACTAACTGTAACGATCAGATTTTTTAAAAAAGAAACATAGCACAATATTTAAAATGGCAAATAACGTAAACAATTTGACCTTTAGCTAATGTTAGCGTATTAGCTAACAACATTTTCTTTCATGTACCGTATTCTCCGGTGTATGAGGCACTCCAAACTTTTGCTCATAAACACGGGGAGGAAAACGTGCATCTTATAATACATCGCAAATAATATAAATTGTGCTGTTATCGGAAAAATCTGATTTTGCACGATCAAAATATTTAAAGGTATATGTTTTCGTATTAAGAAAAATAAAAGCCTGCCTATTGTGCATACATCAATGTGCACTCATTGCACCATACTATGAGACTAAAGCCTTCGTATGCCCATTGGGTACGGTCCATTCATTTAAACCTGGGAAGAAAAAAAGCTATGGAGGGTTTCTGCTGTCACAGAGGCAATGACTTCCTTGAAAAGTTTAATCCTTTTAAGCATCCAGTGCAACAGCACTTTAGAGATTATTGCGCCGCATTAATATTTAAAATTGGATCTGAAAACGTTTTTACGGCATTCCGTCCAGGTAACTGGCGACATAAAATATCGTCGGTCGTAAAGAGACGTTAGTAATGGTGTGCGGAGTCGTAAAGAAAGCTTCAGAGATTTACAAAGCGGATATTCTTCACAGGGGAATGAAAATATTTCACCTGGGTTTAATCTCTTTCTTACAAACTCTAACATTTCGCCTAGTTTCACTGTCTTCAAGAAAATAGTTGAGGACTTTGGGCCAGGTCTTGAGATTTATCATTGGGCCAGGTCTTGAGATGTATCACTTTGCTGTAAGATTGTTTTGTTAAATATTGTTATTAGAAATGCTTGGAAATATATTTTTTATAATTGTAAACTTTAACCATTTCATTCTTATTTGTGTGCGTTGCAGCCAATTTGTTTTTTGTCCGATATTAAGACAAATATATGTGGGAAAGAAATGAGGGTTTTAAAATTAAGTTGTGTTTTCTTTGAATAAAACATATATTGAATTGCAGCTTTATCTTGATGCAGATTTCATGATGGGCATGTGGTGTTTGCTGGCACATTCCGATTTAAAGGGCTACAGCCTCAAAAAAGGGCACACTAGCGGTCACGCATAATGGCGTCATCATCGTCCATGGTCGATCCACTGATGGATGAAGTTCTCCCTCTCGCCGTCGCCATCCCTGACAAGCCTACAAAGTAATCCACCGGAGCACCGAGGCAAAATCCGATTTCATCCCTCCCTCGCCATAATTAGCGGACGTACTCTCAAACGCGCTCCATGGAGTGATGCCACTCCATCACTGTTCTTCACCACTGGCCTTCTCTTGTGACGTGTTGTCCGATTTCATTTGGGTTTCTTGTTGCTGACTGTTTAAAGCATGATGGTTGCTCGTCAGAGCTGTTCTTTCGGGATAGCCGTGTCGAGCGATCTCTCCCTCGCTCGACACGGCTATCCCGAGAGCAATGAAAACCGACATCAGCACAGTTTAAAGCATGTCATCTAACCACCTTATCCTAATTTGGAGGTGATGTAGAGGGCGTGCACGAGCAATTTGATTCCTGGCCACTGCTATAACATCGGTGGCGATGTCTTTCTGAGCTGTTCCCGGAAACTCCTTCACCAACTCCAAGTGCCCATCAGGGTGAGATATGGTAAAACCACTCCCGCGACTGATCGGGTGACGAGCGACCGTCATTCAGCAATGGTTTCATAGTGGGCTGTAGAGCATTACTATAAACACAGGTATCAGATTTTTAGTCTGTCAATGCTTTCATATTTCCAAGTTTACTTCCATGTTCAATCAGCAGCATGTCAGGAGAGACAGAACAGAAATTGGAAATCTCACAGCAGTGTAACCCCAATTGCCCGATTGGCGTTACACTGCTGATGTTCAGAGAATCTTCGGAAAAAACACTCGAGTGACTTGTTACTCTTTGCACAGCAAGGTTTGTGCTTTCCCACATACTCTGCTGTGAAACTGCTGTTCGTCAGACATTAATTCAACATTTACATGCTCTATAAGAACGTTAGCATTATTCATCCATCCATTGTCAGAAACCGCTTAATCCTGTACAGGGTCACTGAGCTGGAGCCTATCCCAGCAGACATAGGGGGCAAGGCAGGGCCATACCTGGGATGGGACGTCAGTCCATCACATGGCCCCGGGGGTAAATTAGTCCGCAGACCAATTCACCTATGCAGCAGCATGCCTTTGGACTGTGGGAGGAAACCGGAGTGCCGGCCGAAAACCGGCCCGGACATGGGGAGAACATGCAAACTCTACACAGAAAGGCCCCCGAGCCGAGATCGGCTCCGGGTCCCCGATGACGATGATGGGTAGATGGTGCCGCACGAACCGCACGAACGGAACGACCGACACATTGCGAAGCGGCGCATCTCATTTATTTCTCAAATGTCCGGATACCTATGAGAGTAGTTCAGGAGGGTGAGTAAGTGTACAGTGTAGACTTTTAAAAAAAACAATACTGCAGAGTTCATAAATGGCAGTTATGCACGCAAAAAAGGCCAATGTCCGATTAAAATATGGCAGGCTACGCTATGACGGTACACATATTGGGGGAAAAGAAATAAAATGCCAAGTACACGTTTGATACATTCAAATTGAGATACAACTACTTCACGTATACATTGATATTGTAGGTGTAAACCATGTACAATTATTTACAATGTGCAAACTATTGCTTGTCTTGATTTAACTTTTTTTTGGAATCCTAACCTGGATAATCGTTCTCTTCAAGTTAAGGTGGCAACAAAATTGCATCCACCTCAATTCCGTCCCTCCCCTAAAGGTCACCCCTGCACAAAACGCTTTTCTCCATTCTCCTGGCGATGTGTTTTTTTTTTCTCCCAACGGATGGATTTTCATTGATACATTTTGCAATCGCTCCGGCTTTCATCCTGCAACTCTGCAACACTAGCGCGGGTGTGTGGCATTACTATTTGGAATGTTCCAACGTGCACACACGCACGCGGGGGTGGTGACGAAGTGATGGCAAAGCCACCCTATCTTAGTCACCAGTTCACGGCCTTCCTGCTATACCTTTGTAAACAACGATGCAGTAAACAGTATCGCGCGGCCTTGCAGAGGTCTTCAGGGCCCATTTGTACACCACAGTAAAATACCATTGGCCACCGATGTGCATGGTGAATATGCAGAGCCTTGTCTCGGGAAGTCCTCCGGTTCTTCGACGTTTGCAGAGCGCTAGGGTTTGGCCTCCTTTTGGTGTAGTTTGGCTTTCTGCAAAGAAAAATAATATAAATGCAGACATGCCTCGTACAGGTTACACTTGTCAAGACTTCCCGTATAATTAACCAATATACACAAGGTGACGTTTTTGGCAATGACCCTCCTTCATAGCACATCACCAGTATACGTGAATGATGAGTTGAAATTTGCACCATTCGAATGGTAAACTGTGGGAATTGTTAAGTCGTATCATTTAACACAGATGTGCAATGTAAAATATACCATAACGTTCAGATGTGGCACTGCATAAAAAATGAATTGTGGGACGATGTCAAATAAGAAATAACAAAAAACCCATGCTGCAAAAAACCCGAGCACCCAATTTTTACGAGCAATACATTGATTCACATGCTTGAACATCATAATTCAACATCGTGCGTTCAAAAACGTTACAATGCATCGCAAGGATAATACGAATTTGTCATTGCCTATATAAGGCGAATACATACGCAATGATACACGAAAGCTCCTGACATGTCTCCCAAGCGTTTGCACGTATGGTTTGTGTTGCATTATTTCAGAAGACTATTACTGCAGTTAGGTTCACGAGTGCCGGGGTCAACGGCTGGCGTGACCTTACCAGTCCTGTTGACTTTTTGGCAGTAGTCGGTGCCTTCTTCTCCTCCATCTTCTGCTGGACATTCTGCTGTGCTTGTTTGAGTCTGAGATCAAAACAAAAACAAACATCCCAAGCACGTTGCATCCCTGTAATATTAAAATCAGCCGTATGTTTATTGTGATGGGGCAGCTTTAAGCGTACTGCGCTAAGAACCGGGTGACCTGAGTTTGATTTCCACGGCTAACGTCAGTGTCGAGTGATATTTGATATTGGCGATGGGCCAGTGACTTCACCAACCCAAATTAACCGGTGTGGCAAAGTATGGTCAAACCCCCATGACCATCCAGCAGTGAATTATCAATGGGCAGTACATTATGTCAAGGTGTAGCCCTATAATGTATTGCCACGTCACTTCTGGCAAAAAGGCCTCCGTTAGCGCGAACTCTAGAGAACCCCTCTAGAGGGTGTTAGGCCTACTCTTCCCTGAAAGGCAGATGCTGCAAAACATATGTATTAAGAAAGCAGATAATTTAAACCCACAGGGATACAAGAATTAATCTCAAGAGCTGCTCAATAACCCGACAATGCCTCCAACGTGGGAGGCGAAACGTCGCCAAGGAGAAACCGCGGCTCTCGAGAGCAATCCTCATACATGTCCTATAATTTATCGCTATTGCTTGACTCTCAGTTAATCTGTCTTGATGTTATTGACATGCCGCTCTCTCCACAGCCCTGTGCAGCGCATTGTGACCCTCGCGTGAAAGGCGCTATATAAAATGCTATTATTTGTATTACTATGTCGATCGACACACTAATGAGAAATTCGCGAGTTCTTACGATGTTAAATGAGGGCGGCTTCCAAGTCAGTACGGACAGGTCTGTGTGCCCGGGTTTGCGTGCCACGGACAGCAATGCTAGAGTAGCCAGCGTGCAGAGGCCTTGCGAGCAAGGAAAACCCGCTCGTGCCAGGCGCCTCGCGGAGCAGCAATACAAATAAACAGACGATGCGGCAGAGGTAAAGTAAAATAAATTTCCCTCAATCGTATTAAAACTCGAATTAATACGTTAAAACTAAATAAGGACATTAAATATTGCGTAAATCATAACTCGTGACAGCTTGAGAGTGCGTGTGAATTTTTTAGAATTTTACGCGGAGTATATATTTGCTTTTATTTATTTGGGCAATGTGGAAAACCATACGGAGAGTTTGCCTCCACAAATCTGTGAGGGACTTTTTAGGAAACGTCAGACCGAGACTTTTATTCCAAGGAGAATTAAAATAATCTACATATCGTGAAACAAGTTAAATCCTTAACTAATAAAATATGCATTATTTTTCAAACTTGCCCACCCTACCGTTAGCCTAAGCAGTCTGCTAATTTGTCTTTAAAAATTGGTGTACAGGAAAAAGGTTTACAGGTAATCGTGACCTCTTTAGAACTTTTTCGAAAAAGAATTCACAGTCTTGGATGCAAATCTTGCATTGAAAGTTTGTATGCTAAAAAGGGTTAAGCAAGTCAGCAGCCTATGACTTGAATGTGCAAGTATGTTTCTTATATGTCGCTACACTTAAGAGGACTGTGTGTCTCAGCATGGCTCATGGGGGTCAAGGTAGAAGCGTTCACGCCGCGATCCCTGTCAGGTAATACTTGGTGTTGCCTGCGAATTCTACCAAACACTTCGAGGCCGAGCTGAAAGACAACGATGTCTAGAAGCTGACCATCGTGCTTCGAAGAATCGCAAAGAAGAAGAAGCATGGTTCATACTTTGCCAAGCCTCGCGTAATGAGCGTTAGGCAGAAGGGATGGCAGTCGTCATTGTAGGAGTTTTGTTTTAGATTAGGTGGCAGGGTGGTAATAATAATAATAGCATTTATAGAGCGCCTTTCACCCGAGGGTCACAAAGCGCTGCACAAGGCTGCGAAGAGAACGGCATGTCAGTAACATCAGGGTGGCGCAGTGGTAACACCTCACAGAAAGAAATCCTGCCCAAGGCAGTTCGTTCCCCCCTCCGCTGCCTTTCTGTGCGGAGTTTATGTGTTCTCCCCCAGTTCTGCGTGGGTTTCCTCCCACAACTAAAACACATTAATGAATTAATCGGTCAATAACATAATAAAATATAGGACAGTGTCTGGCAAATGTTGACACTGGTCGTAGCTGTTACATAACATTTGTAACAGTTTTTATTTACTTTCCTGCTAAGTGAGTTCTGGAAATAAATGGCACGAAAACTCGCACGCGAACTAAACAAATGAACATTAAAATAATTATACAATTCACAGGAGCTCGTACTATTAAATGTGGTGGGAATAAATGTCCTGTGAAAGGCTAAGTTTAGGTGGTGGCTTAGTGGTAAAGCAAGCGGTTCACAATCAGAATGTTCCAAGTTCAATCCCAGTTAGGGCTTGACTGAGCCCTCGGGTGAAAGGCGCTATATAAATGCTATTATTATTATTATTATCCCCCTGGGGTCATAAAAGTGAGTACCACTGTGGAGAACTCAAGAACGCTTGTGCTACGGCTAAACTCGCCATCGCCACAGATGTGAAATCTCAGGACTGTAAAGAGCAGATTACCACCAACCACCTCAATGCTCAGGTAGGCAAGATATTACTTAGAATTGAGCAGGCCGATGGCATCTCATCAAACGGTATTGTGGATCATATCAAGACTAGAAACAAAATCTAAAAATAACACACAGCTCTGCATGATGCTCCAGCTATCAATCAGAGACAGGGCCAAGGGTGGCCAATGAGTTATCGGCCACTGACGCGACAGGCCCTGTGTGGGACTGCCTCGGCGTGCCGTAGCATTCCAGAAATGTCAGGATCTTACAGCTCTGCAGCGATGAGCTTGCTGTCTTTCTTCCAGCAGTCCTTGAAGTGAGAGCAGAACTCGTGCCACAGCGAGAAAAAATGATTCGGGGAGACCTCCTTCTCTCCTGAACGTGGCTTTATACCAAAGAAGCGAGCCGTCTCCAGGAAGCTGGTCAGATAAACAAACGCAAGTCATCATCGTTATCGTCATCACTGTTATAATCGCCATCATTGACACAACCATTAACAAAATGGAATACAGTACACTGTCGCATATCCTGACTTGATGGGGACAGGTTTAACTCGCGACTTATACAAATCACAAAAATGATAAATGCTCTCAGTTAGGACGTTTCGCCCTCCCACGACCGGATGATGCCTTCAATCGTTGCGAAAAAGACAGAAGGAACGCTCGACACGGGGGTGAGCAATTCTCATACAGCGAGTCATAAAAACCTACATCATTGATCGCAAAAATGTATCTGTATACATATTTAACAATTGCGTGGGGGGTGTTTTTGATAATTCGCTATTGAAAATTACAGTTACACCCTGCACAAATAAGTTAGTGCGTAAAAATTAAGCGCAAACAGCTCGACACGTGGGCGAAATTCCAGACCGCGCTTTCTAAGCGAGCGACTGTACGCGAGATTAAAAACACATCACCGCGCGTGAAAATGTCGGATTTGCGAACGTCTGCAGAACACTAATTCGTGCACCATTGCTGGATGTGGGCGGTCAATTGGACATGCGACAGTTGGATATGTGACATCGTAACTGTGCGATCATTCTGCTGAGCACTGCCATGTCACAGCGGTGCCGGCCGGTGAACGTTAAATTTACAACAGTAAAATAATTGAAGAAAATTATCAAATGTCGCGTTGAGCAAAGCTACGAAGAAACAAAGAATTAACACCGCTGGCTTATTTTTCTGGAAAAGTTAAAGCATTTGCTTCGAGTGATTTTATATTTCTTTTGGCGCCGTACAAAAGTTCAATAGATCATGCCTGGTCTTGCATCCCGTTCCTGCGGGCTTACCTTGTGTGCGATTCTTCCAGAAACTTCTCCTCCGCATCTTGTTCAACTTTAGCTGAAAATATACAGACACAGGAACACAATGGGAACCCTTTGTAATTAATGTTTATTGCGCCAGCTCGAATAGCTTTGCTGACTTCTGGAAATCAATATATTCCAGCGTATTAGCCAGCAGCAATAGGCAATAGTGCATTACAAGTTTGTAGTAGGGCGGCACGGTGGCGCGGTCAGGAGCGCTGCCGTCTCACAGCAAGAAGGGCCCGCGCGTTAGAATCCCGGCTCGGGTGCCTTTCTGTGTGGAGTTTGTTTGTTCTCCCCGTGTCCGTGTGGGTTTTTGCCGGGCACTCCGGTTTCCGTCCGTATTCCAAAGACATGCTACTGCATTGGTTAATTGGCCTGCGGGCTAAATTGCCCCGGTACCCTTTGGTGGACTGGCGTCCCATCCTAGCTATAGCCCTGCCTTGTGCCCTGTGTCTGCCCTGATAGGCTCCGGCTCACCGCAACCCTGTACAGGATTAAGCGTTTTTTTACGATGAATGAATGAAAGTGTGCAGTAGTGTCTAAGTTTATGGATTTTTATAGAGCAATATGTTATTTTTGCCAATAATTGCAGCAATAAGCTGTCTGCATTGGCATTTCTCACAGCAAAATGAAAATGTGAAACGCAAAATCGTTAAATATTAAATCGATATTTTTAGCAATAGCCATGTAATAAACACATTTGTTTGTAGTGCTCACAATACTAGCATCAAATCATGGACATGTGAATTTTATGGTTTCCCATTTATTCACATTGTAAGCAAATCGCATTGCTGTAAGGTTTCATGGCTCGATGCATGAGAGCTGCCCTTTCGGAATAGCTGTGTCGGGCTTTCCTCCTGCTCTCTCCTTTCAAAGCAAATTGTACAGCATATTGAGATTCCAAATCACAACCGATGTTGTATTGTATGGTACGTTCAACAATAACGAAACAATTGCCATAGAACGAGACAGGAAAAATGAACAATACAGTGCAAATTACACCATAAAATTGGGCCACGCTGGATTTTCAAACAGAATTTTGGCTTCCGATTGTGACACTTGGAAACCACGCAGGGTGCAACCTTACACGCCTATTTAGCGCACCCAACAAAACATATTTACTTCTTGTCGTTGTATACAGTCTGCACGCAAAAGCACACAAGTAGTACGCAATAACTGTGGTGTCCGTGGATCCAATTGTTGCCGTTTATATAATAGCATTTAAAGAGCGCCTTTCACCCGAGGGTCACAAAGCGAGCGATCACGCGCACGCCCTACAACGTTACACATTTTTCGTTGGGTACCGCAAAAAGCTTGGAGTTTATTTTTCCCCGCGTGTATACATTTTTGGCTTCGGAAAGTCCTCGCGAGCGAGCGGAGATGTCTGACGCAGAGACAAATGTTGTTGCTGGCCCAGCCTGCAGTTGCTGCATCCAAAAACAACCGTGTAAAGACAAATCTGCCCTATGCCTGGTGTGCTTGTTACAAAAGCCGCCGCTGCGCCATGATGGACCGCGATGTTTCCTGCTGGCACCAGCTACCGCTACAAATTTTAAGTGAAGGACTCTTGATTAATATCAATAATATTTTTGGTTGTGAGAAAGGGAACGATAAACTGAAAAAGTATTGCATTGTAAATACGTACAGTGCAGGCATTCGCGGTTTCAAATGTTAATGCAGTCCACTGTGAAACGAACTACTATTATGTGTAATTATAAAGTAATGCCAATGTTAGCATGTGTGACCCCCAAAGCTTAATTGGCTGAGGCTCAATATATGAAACATTCTGGCCATCTTACAGACTATTTAAAATAAAATTAAGTTAAAGCAATTCTCCAATTATAGGTAACATTCTTACTGCCTGGAACATCAACTCATGAGCTCGCTAGAGCTTTTGCACCTTCAAAAACGAATTATGTATTAAGTACTTGAGTACACATGCAAAGACGTTTTGAAGGTGACTTCAAACACTGCCGACCCCTTTATTTGCGCTGACAAAGAATAATACGGAAAAGAAGAGAGAAAAAAAACAACGGTATAAATTTTCCAGTGAGAGAAAATTCTTCCTTGTTAAAAAATAAACAAGCAAACTCATTAGACAAACAAATACGCTTGCAAGCAAACTGCCGCCGTGACATCGCCGGGGTCTTCAGGGGTTAAGCCCCCCAGAAAGAGGGATAGTGTCCCTACACAAACCTCTCCCACTTGGGCCGGCAAAGGGGAGACCGCTTAAGTCTCAAGTTTTCCCCCGCGCGCCACTCTCTCACGCGTTTGCCATTCCCGTTGGGACGTCGGGCGGGATGAACTATGTGTCACTTGGTGCCTCCGCAGGGGCGCAGTAGGGCGCAGTAAGGCGCAGCAGCGGCTTCGCAGCAGGGGGTTCGGGTGGGCGGTGGTTGCCGCTTGGCCGTAAGACCCTTCCCCGGAGCGACCTTTGCCCTTCTCTCCGCCCCCCCGCTCCCCCTTGCTCCCCCTTGCGCCTTTCATCAGGCGCCTCGTGACGAATGCATTTGTCTCGGGCCGTGACTTTTCCCCGCACGCAGGCCCGGGCGAGGCAACTCCGCTGGCAAGTCTCGCGCTCACATGGCGACGAGGAGACCACCTTTTCATCTGGCGCGTGTTATTTTTTCCCCGCTACTGTTACGCGTCTCTCCTCCGCGTCGCTGGCTCCGCGCTCCAGCGCCGCGCTCGGACAGGGTCAGGTCGTGGGTTTTTTTTTTTGTCCCACCAATTAAAAGTCAGGGAAGGCTCGAAAAGATATTTTCGATAAAAAAAGTCGCCCCTCGATTGTGTTTAAATTCGGATAAGTAAACGTTGCCCGTTCTGTCACCGTGCTCAAATTATAATTTAGAGTTTACGGCACTGTGCGTTGGGTGGCACGGTGGTGTGGTGAGTAGTGCTGCTGTCTCGCAGCAAGAAGGACCCGGTTTCGGGTGCCTTTCTTTGTGGAGTTTGCATGTCCTTTCCGTTTCCGTGTGGGTTTTTGGCGGGCACTCCGGTTTCGTCCCAGAGTCGAAAGACATGCTGCTGCGCAGGTTACAAGTTAATGTGCGTGCGGGCTAAATTACCCCCGGTGCCCTTTGATGGACTGGCGTCCCATCCTGGGTATACCCTTTCCTTGCGCCCTGTGTCTGCCGGGAAAGGCTCCGGCTCACCGCAACCCTGTAGACTGTAGAGGATTAAGCGGTTTCTGACAATAAATGAATGAATAAGCACTGTGTATCCACGGATGAATGCCTCTCCCACAACACTGTGTTAGTCATGGCTGTTGATTGACCATACTTCACCATGCTGCCCAGTGCCTCCTTCGTATTTCACTCACCGCCGATGTTAGCCACGGCCAGTAAACAAACTCAAGTGGATGGCCTTCTTTTGCCCACAGTGGGCTGAAACCACTGTGCTACCACTTCTCCCCACAGTCGTGTCAGTTTGCCGCGGATTATAAACAATCAGGACTGACAATGTATTGAAGTTTTAGTCGCGGATTAAGCACCGGTTACACGAAAACCTCGCGAGCTTTGAAAGCGGCTTTGCGGTAAAAGCCACGCGTTCTTGCACGCGATACTCTCCAATATTCCGACACGTGAGCTCTTTACCTCCGCGAGCTGCCTTCATCTCGACGCGACATCAACTGCTCACCTTACTAAGCTTTTCGGATCAATGCGGCTGAAAAATTCAATTTTGAGTGGCACTGACGGAACCCACTGCGAAGCATTTAATAGGTTGTTTTTGTAAACAAGTCACCCGATATATTGTTTCAGCACTACCCTACGGGCAGCAGCAGCCCACTGCAACTGGAGGAGGGCCTAGGGATTACTGATCAGAGGGCACACGATGAGGCCTCACTTCGTCAGCCAGCGTGACTACCCGCAGAGAGATATATGTCATCGATTGAAGACATGCACACATGTGAACGGATGCCATTGCTGTCGCCGCAAAATTGTACAAAGAAGACGCCGTCCATCCATCCATCCATTTTCTAAACCGCTTGTCCTGGTGAGGGTCGCGGTGGCAGCAGTCCAAAGAGAGTGGACCAGACATTCCTTTCCTCAGCAACAGATTCCAGCTCTTTCTGGGGGATTCCGAGGCGTTCCCATGCCAGCCCAAACATCCCTTATAAAAGGGCTCTTCAGAGCGCCCTTTTTTGTCGGCCTTTCTGCTACCAATGGCGTGAAAGGGGAATTGCAGAACTGCACTTGTACCTTAACCATGTACGTGAATCAAACACTTCACCGTGATAATTTCTATGTTAAGCGTTTGAATATTGCCGTAATTGATAACGCTTTTGTTGCTAGTTTAATGAAGCCATTATTGCTCTCATAATTACAATCCCTCTTTGACGGCGGTGCGTTCATTTTTCAAAGCACATTAATTAAGTCGTGTTTGGCTCGCTAACAAAGCATCCTTTATCGCGATTTGAGAGTTGCACTGCGGCTCGAAATCAGTCACGGTGACCTACTACACTTGCGCACTTCGGCTGTGAGATCCATTACTGTAATTAACGTGTCTGAGGCCGATTCACGGGCCACCACCCAGTGGAAGGTGCGATGCTCTGTAATTCCTTTCACGCTCCGCCCTTCATGCTGAACCAAGGTTTAAGAGGCTGGGCTAAAACCACTGAGCTGCAAGACTCTGAGAGGGTTAGATTGTATATCACGCCGCGTTTCCGTGGCCGTTGGGATCCAGATCTAAGTTTGTGCTTGAAAGTTCCTGGGATGGCTCATTGCCTCCTCGTTTCTTGCCTCAAAAGACGATTCTCCATGCGGCTCTGTGGGCTCAGAAGCCACCCTCGATCCCTGAGGCACCCACCCTCAACTTCCTTCCATTTCTAAGAGATGAGATATAGTAAATTATAATGATAGCCGTTTCGCCTCCAACGTGGGAGGCGAAACTTCGCGAGGGAGATAGGGAGATCGCTCGACACGGCTGTCCTGAAAGAACCGCTCTGAAGAGCAAGCATTATGAATCTAGCCGTGAAAATCTACATCAGTACAATTCTAATGTTCAAAATGTGATTCAGTATAACTTATTCTATTCAATGCTGACATTTTTCAAAAGGCGCTTTAAAAGCATAAATCATTACTATTATTATTCGCTGGCGTCAGAGAATCAACCCTGGAGCGCCTCACTTGCCGGCCTGCTTGTGGGCTTCTGAAATCGAGCAAGCATGCCCTCGCACACAAGTCCGCTGGGCCTATCTCGGCTGAAGTAATAATCTGGGCCATCTCGCCTCAAACCGGCCAAGAGAACGCGGCATGAGAATCTGAAACTCCTCCGGAGCTAAGTGGCCATCGTCAATCTGTGCCTCACAGCGACCGCGCACACCTTTCTCGAGGAACTCTTCCATGTTGGACTTGAACGGCTCCAGGTTTTCCTCGCTGGAAAGTCGGCACACCTTGGCCATCTCGCTCCCGCACACTGCAACGGAGAACGGAACAGGGGGGGGAATGTTGGGAAAATCAGCGACAGGCAGGCAGGCGAGAAACGACGCATCGGATTGGCAATCGCTTGTCGCGGATGCAGTAAACGCGCCGAATCACGAGGAGCTTCGCGCGGCTGTTACGCTCCGCACGAAGCTCCGGGTCTTCTCAGCCGTGGTCATGCCATCTCTTCTCTATGCCAGCGAAACGTGGACACCCCTGGCGGAACATCTACGCCGTTTGGAAACTTTCCGGCTCGCCTGCCTACGGTCCATCCTGGGTTTAAACAGGCTGGATTGTGTGAGGAGCTCACAAATATGAGAAAGATCTGGACGGAGTCCCATTTGTGAGCTCCTCCGGCAGGCGAGGCTCAGGTAGTTGTTGTTGTTACGCTTGTGTCACGCGGAGCCTGATCGGAGCAGGCGAGAAAGGCCGAAGCGTCCAAGGGAGGCAATACCAACGAGACTGGGCATCGGAAACAGACCGTGAAGTGAGGCTGCACAAACAACACGGTACGAATGAGTTCAAACGACTCAAACGGAACGTACGAGGCATGACAAATCACTGGGTAAACTGTTATACGTCTACTAACCTGACAAACATTGCAAGTCAGTGGATAACAGAGAAATTTAGAATTGAAATTTGCACACAAGTTGCAATAATGATAGAGGTGCCAACAACACTGCTTTGGTAATACCGTTGTGTAAGCTCGTCTTTAAACTTTTGTTCTCATGCCAGATGCTATTGCTCACATTTGGTACCACCTCAAGCGACAAACTTTAAACACACCGGGCTGACATAATAATTTGAGCCGTCCTCCGACCTGCCTTCACACCATTTCAGGCCGAGATTTATGTTACAGCGAAAGCAAAATACGCGGCAAACGAAAAACTCGGTGAGCAGCACGGACGCCTTTCAACGGCCAGACACACACACACACAAACACCACGCACACACGGATTTCTTTTAAATGCTCTCAAAAATGCAGAGTCCCACGCGTCACACGCCACCGACCCCGTTCAATACACTCACCACATTTTTCTCTTGAACGGGAAAAAAAAACAAGCCACTACAACTGAAAGCATGTCATCATCTGCTCAGTTTACGTGCTGACAAAAAACAATAGGCCACGATTTCACGGCCTCACGCCTCGTGCCCATTGTTTCCCATTTCGCCACCTTTCCTTAGTTGCAGGAATGAAGAGAGAGGTGTGAACGAAGGTGGAGCTGGATTTTCGGACAATGGGTGTCACTTAACGGGTGTCCCAGGGCTCAAATAGCGGAAAGTGAGAGACCACAAGTTGGAGTTTTCTTTTGGAACCTGTGTGTGTGTGTTTGTATATATATCCCCATTGGCCAATCCACTGCTGGATGAGGTGCTAGCAACTCCGTGCAGGCCACCATGCTAATTTAGCCATTCTTTACCACGCAGGGCACTGCGGGTTGGTGAAGATAAGGGAATAGTCATTAGATCACAGTACAGTACGATTCATCGTTACCCCCAATAGCCCCCGAAATGCATGCTCCGTGCACGATGGTCGCCGACTACCCAGGCTCAACCTGGAGAGTACTCAGAGATAGAGAAATGTGTATTATTACAGCAGAAGATTACCCAGTGAGCTTGCAAGCTCTTTACAGGATTCCTGCGACACAAACACGCGAAATGCCAAAAATAAATAAAAATAGAAAAACAACAGAATAACCAAATAAAAAATAACAATTTACATACATCATTGCACATAAGTGAACAAATAAATAATAAATAACTAAATAATGCGGTCGGATGACGATTTTCCGAATTCTGGGTCTAAATGCAGCCTGTGTTTAAATACGCAGGCTGTAAAATCTTATACAAACACAACGCTCCCTATTTACTCGGGAAAGCTTCCGTGAAGTTCAAATACCTTTTTGAGAAGGATCAAGGATTAGGGTGTTTGGTCATTTCCAATAATGTTTGGCACGTGGGACAAAACTGCAGTATCCGGAGAATACAGCGGTAACAGTCTCAAGGTTCGGCACAATTAAAAAAATCTATCGGCCACATAACTCCCCAAGCCGACATTCACCTGCTATTCCGAAGCAGTCTCCCATTCAAATACCCACCAAATTCAAAGCATGTTTAGCTTCAGAGATGAAACCAGATCGGGCGCATTCACAGTGATTTATTGGGTTCATTGGGTCGACCACGGATGAAATGCTGAGTACAGCATTCATATAAAGGTGCGCACAAAAGACTCGGTAGCTTTGTAGGCCAGGTTCCACAGTTGTCACCCATGATGCCAGTTTACCCAAGATTGTCCCGCGTTTAATTTACAGCTGTGTGTGTGAGAAACATATTCTCCTTGTCAAAACGTACGCAAACACACGCGCGTGAGAACGGATCGAACCAGACCGTCCAAGCACACCGGCCAAAAAAGGACCGAAACATATTTTTTATTCTGACATATTTACTTATGATAGTTCGCTGTATGTTTCCTTTTTTAATACTTATTTTTAACGGATGTGCATTACAGGGGGGGGGGCGGGCACAGTGACGCGACACGGTAGCAGGAGCTCTCTCTGACACTTTTACACTTGGGGCCGCTATTTATCACCAGCTGTAAATTGTTTTTATAGACGCGCTGATTACCAGCCAGCGCCAGACACTGCTTCCTGGGGTCCAACACCCAGGGACTCCCTCTGCACTGGGCTAAAGTTTCCTCTAATCCAACCCGCTCTCTCTTTCATCCCATTTACTGCTGAAAACAAATTCATTTTACAACCTACAGCGATCGCCAGACTCACCTTGTAACCGAGAACTCTCTCTTTCTCTCGCCGCAAATAACACCGCACATCGCGCACGTGCACTAAACGGGACAGCGGTGTGCGTCGATTGCGGGACTATCCGACGATCGCTTGCCAACACGGCTGACCCGAAAGAGCAGCGCTCGAGAGCAATACTCGTAAAAAGCCGTGGAAAATCTACATCGATGCATCGTGAGACTATTTATGAACCGCACCGATGTAGGTTTTCACGGCTCAGAATAAATGCAGGGCGGCACGGTAGCGCGGTGAGTGGCGCTGGTGCCTCGCAGCAAGAAGGTGCCTTTTTGTTCGGGTGCCTTTCTGTGCACGTTCTCCCTGTGTACGTGTGGGTTTTCGTTGGGCACTCCGGTTTCCGCCCACAATCCAAAGACATGCCGCTGCATAGGTTAATTGGCCTGCGGACTAAATTGCCCCCGTTGCTTCTGTGATGGACTGCGATCCCATCCTGGGTATAGCCCTACCTTGCGCACCGTGTCTGCCGGGATAGGCTCCGGCTCACCGCAACCCTGTACAGGATTACGCGCTTTCTGACAGTGGATGGATGGAATGAATGCAGGCACCTTGTAGATCTTTCCTCAATTTCCGCAGATCCTTTTGGAAATCTTCAAACTTGAGCTGCGAGACCTGGAACAGATCCTGTGGCTCTGGCAAGGGGAACACGCTGTGATCCGTGCCAGCGTTCTGAAATACGGAGATAAAAACAACACAAGCCTACACATTAAATAAAAAAAAACCACACATCATCCTCCATCATTTGAGACGCGAGCGCCGCATGATTTGAGGATTGTTTCGAGCGGCGCGTCAGCGAGATAAATAACGATTCGTAAGAAAGGTTCGTGTTGCCAGCCGCGTAGGCGGTGGCAGATATCCTCTCTAGCTCCGAGTTAAGAGCTGTTAAGAGCCAAGAGAGCCTTTCAAGCACCAGTGCATTAGGTGGGCAGTGCTAGAGCTAGGTGTGGCAGATCAGTGGCCAAGCAGCGCTGATGTTTACCCTGGGATGATGGGTATAGTTTAATCCTTCACGAGCTTATCTTCAAAACGAGGCAACTCGGGCAAGACACGTTGCGTGTAGAGATGACCGTTGAGTAAAATGTGTGGCTGCAAAATATGCGTGGATAATATAACCCAGGTGCATATGGGATGGGATTGCTTGGCACCTTGGAGGACTGTCCTGATCTAGGTTTTCACGGCTCGATTCATGATGGTTGCTCTTCAGAGCTGTTCTTTTGGGATAGCCGTGTCGAGCGATCTCCATCTCTCACGATCGACGTTTTGCCTCCCACGTTGGAAGCATCATCAGGAATTCCAACATGGGAGGCACGGCTATCCCAAAAGAACAGCTCTGGAGATCAACCATCACCTTATAGGACTGTCAATGAAAATGTCACCGCAGATGGGGATACATACGTGAGTGAAGAAGGGATGATGATGACATTGTTGACGGTGATGATCTTTACTTTATAGTTTGATTACTTAGTTTTGGCGTATTATTTGGAGGTGCAGCATGACATGCTACAGGTTTGGCTTGTATACACAACTATGTGGCGCTTGTATTCGAATGATGCAATGTGCTACATTACCGTGCAACTGTGTCAAAATACCCAGACAAGTGTTTTTGGGTCAAGTGACCTAAAAAGCCCAAAAAATGTATAATTTTGGTTGCGAACTATAAAAATTGCTTTCCAAAGCTGTTAATACTGGATAGCCGTGTCGAGCGCTCCCCCTCTCTCCTTCGCTACATTTCGCCTCCCACGTTGGAGGCATCTTCAGGCGTTCTACATCAGTACAGAAGCCCACTAACCTAGACACGCTGCATATAAAACAACACATCTAAACATAACACCAAAAAAGACAGACGTCCAACCCAACACACACAAGACTGCCTATGTAAACACAAACATAGCGCTACAAAGACAAAGATCCCCCGTATAGCCTTAACAGACTATAGGGTCAAGTGCCGTTAGCGGGCACCCATGAAGGTTGACGCGACACACGAGGAGGTGGGTTACTAGCACCACGCCCGGCCACCTTTGTCTCCCTAGTAGCAATGTTTACACACCACACTTGGTAATCATTTGGGGCTGAGTCGACCTAGGCGAGGTCCAGGACCGGGTTCAGAAAGTCGTCACTGGTGTTGGCCGTGAGCGGGATTCGAACTCGGCTCGCCAGATTCGTAGCCCAGCGCGCTAACCACTGAGCCACCGCTCCCCATACGTAGCTCTACACACACGTAGGA
>JAZEWU010000023.1:2801362-2811743 GCA_036362915.1 Geotria australis | reverse complement strand
ACGTCCATGCGGCCGCGATAACACCCTAATATATAGGAAGCATTGTGTGGTAATATGGCGTTAGCAAACCACCTGGCCGCCTCCTCTGCCTCTCTGCGCTTTCCTCGCGCCTCCGTGTCGTTCTCTCGTCGAATGAGTACCTTCGACGGCGACTGAACGTGTTCGCGCGTTATAAATGTACAATTATTATTATTAAGAGGGACGCACGCTGCTCTTGACGTCGCTGAGCTTGGGAAGAATCTCGAGCGCGAAGCCGTCCGCCTGGCCCCGCGTGCGGTTCCCTCCGTTCATGTAGTTGCCCAGCGCCAGGATGAGACCCAGCACCTGCTGCACCCCTTCGCTGTCGCGCAGGCTCTGACGGTGGCACAGCAGGCCGGTCGCAGAGGGTGAAAAGGGGAACGCGCGGGCACACACACAACAAACAACGAGAGGGGAGTCGCGGCGCGAGATTGATACTGAACGTCGTCGCACGCTTGCGGCGGCGAGAAGGCCCGAGGTAAAGATACGGGCTCCGCCTGCTGCAGAGAGGGCAATTAAGGTTCCTCTGAAATGTGAGTATAGATGTTTGTTTGATGTTTATTCACGACGGCAGAAAATACCCAGCGAGCTTGCAAGCTCTGGAAGCGGGATGCAACAAATGTACGAAATGACAATGATTTACTTACAAACGTGTGCCGGTACCCCATGGCCCAAACAAAGACAAAGATCTTCCCAATGGCGTTAACAGACTGTAAGGTCAAGTGCCATCAGCAAGAACTTTGAAAGGCCAGCAAAGCACACGAGGTGGTGGGTGGCGAACACCATGCCCGGCCGCCTTTGTCTCCCTAGTGGCAATGTTTACACATCGCACCAAGTACTAATTTGAAGCTGAGTCGACCTAGGGGAGGCATAGGACCAGTTCAGTAAATCGTCACTGAGAACAGCTCTGAAGAGCAACCATCATGAATCGAGCCTTGAAAACCTACATCAATACAAACGTCTATCTTTAACACGAAAGCTTTCGTGACCACTGTTTTACGAGTTAGGTCACGTAAAAATAATAAGTGTCGTAAACCCGCCTCGACCCGACACAGCCAATCAGTAAAGGCTTGTCACGTGTACAAAACGTGCCGATTGTAACTATCAGCCAAACGTCGTACCTAAATCGTAAATGTTGTTGGTTCGCTCTCCAACATACCGGCGTGCTGAAGTAGGTAGCGAACTGGCACGTGACCCCAACTCCTAAACAGAGCGATACTACGGATCCATCTGCCTACGAGTTAGAGAGAAGCAGTGGCGTTGGCGGCGGCACCTTGCACACGCGCTGCAGGATGAGCATCTTGCGCCGGATCGTGGTGACTCCCTCGGTGAACGTCGCCTGGAAGATGACGCAGAAGACGCGTTCCGCGAAGCACGGGATCCGCGACAGCTCGTACAGGAACCTCGCGCACACAAAGACAAAGGTCCCCACCCCCGCCATAGCCTTAACCGACCGCAGGGTCAAGTGCCGGTAGCGAGTAGCACTTACGAACCGCATGCACGGGAAGAGCGACCATTACTGATCGGTAATGCGGCGGTTGCGGTGTCATTGAGCGGTGGGGTGGCTGGCAGTGGTAACATCCGCGCCTCACCGAACTAAAGTTCTGCCCGAGGTGCTTAGATTCCCGCCTCGGGTGCCTTTCTTTGTGGTGTTTGTATGTTCCCTCCCTGTTCTGTGAAAGGTTTTTTTTGTTCTTCCAGATTCTCCAGTTTCCTCCCAACACCGATTAAAAATAATTAAAAACTCATTGATTAATTGGTCAATAACATCGTAACACAGGACGCAGTGTCTGGCGGGTAGGCGTCGGCTAATCACGTGGCTGACTCCCTCCCCCCCGCGCCCTCTCTGAGGTTTTCTCGCAGCCATCAATAATAATGTAATTCACAATCACCGCAAACGTGAGCGGCGCAATGCTGCCCTCTCTTCCATCAGCGAGATACCGACGCGCAGAGTGAGGGTGCCACCTTGTGGACACATCCCCCCAAGCGCGCCGCGATTTTACGGCTGAAATCGTGACCATTGAACGGGGTGGATGACGCGGGGCTCTCTCAGGAAAAGGAGTGGGTTTTTTTCGTGACGCCAGAACATTCACAAGGTTATCAGCTTTCAATGGTTTCTTTCAAGTGCAACGGTGGGGCTCGGAGCGATCGTTGCGGTCATCGATAACGGCGATGTTGAGTGCGCTGAGAGGACAGCCGTGAGTCAATTCGGCATAACTTGAGCGTATTCGGCAAATCGTACAAACGGCGTTATTTTCTGCACATCCGCACAAAACGAACCCGTCGTTCAATCTGAGTTCTGGTGGAAATCAGGCGAACTCGGGCCAGATAGAGAGGCGAATCGAATTGGCCGTCCCACGGAAACAAAGTATTCACGACACCGAACGCAACGGTGAACAGCGGCAGACACAAACGTGAATGAAACATCGTGGCAGCGGTCGACATGTGAGGCTTACTGCTCCGGTTTGTCCAGGGGTTTGTGGTCGCTCTTGTCTTTGCTCGACTTGACGTGCTTCTCGATTTTCTCAAGTTCCTCCTTCTGGGCCCTCTGCAAAGTTCATTCATTGTCAGTACCCGCTTAATCCTGTGGTGAGTCGGAGACTATCCCGGCAGACAAAGGTCGCAAGGCAGGGCTATACCCGGCATGGAAACAGCATGTCTCTGGATGTCGAATTAAACCGGATAATCCGGCAAAGACCCAATGCAGACACGGGGAAAACGTGCAAACGCAAGACAAAAAGACACCCGAGCCAGCAATTAAACTCAGGGCTTCTTGCTGTGAGGCGGTAGCACTACTCACGCGCCACCGTGAGAAGTGTTTCACATCGAAGCAACAACCGCGCGTGGCTAGGCAGCACCCTCTGGTGGACGGGAACGATGCCCGGTTAAACACGGCCGTTGAATGACTCCACCACGTGTTTTCGTGGTCACACTGCAGTCATTGTCCGACTGCTCGGCATGAATATCCGACGTTTCGCCCGAGGTCCTGGGACGTTCTTTTGGAACCGAACCGAGCAACTCGCAGTCTCCACGGATTCAACGTCGTTGCAGACGAGCTGCTAGTGTGGCCGAATTGGCTCGACTTAACGTCGGCGCGACCTGTGTTGGCAACGCCAGCATCAGCCGGCAACAAGGCGATATAATCGAGCAAGAGATTCGGCAGCTCACTTGAAATCCTGTCGAAGCTCCCAGGCCGTGAAGAGAAACGTCGGACAAGATGCCGAACCACAAGAAATTCGCGAACAAACCTACGTAATGGTTTGCGAGTGCACTCAACCGGAATAACAACTGGTCGCTTTTTGTATTCTCCCCAATTTTCATCCCATTTGTGCCATCGGTGTCATGAGACCCAGTACCTATTTCCGTCTCTCACAGAGCATTAAAACCATTCATTTGGGCAGAGAGTGGCCCACGGAAGTGGATTTCACAGAGCGACCTCTGAGCCTTTTTCAAGCGACCTCTGCTACGCACGGTAGAGGGCGGCGGCCTCATCACTCGCTCCGCCACAGATAGTTGGTTGCACGACAATCGCGCTGGCATTTCTAATTCTCGAAACGTTGGAATTTAGCCAAAGGAAGTGAAGAATCAAATTTAATGAGATGTTTTCGTCATTGTTGGCTGGGCCGTCGCCGACTCGCTACACTTTATATCGCGGTTTAATCACAAGATTTGTACCGGGGATTTCCGTTGTGGCAGCTTCAGTGCCCTGACCTCCAGGCTAGGCCAGCCCAAGAATCCTGGCTTTAATGTGCAGTAATTGGCAAACTCCACCAAGAAAATTTCAAAATCATGCAAACGTATCCCTATAGCCATCTAATTGCAAATCGTACACGCATTAACAATCGTGCTATATATATATGCAAATACGTTTATGGAAATGATGTAAGTGCAGTGTTGGACAGTCTTGGGGATTGTGTGACCATACCTCCCCACGCTCGTTAGTGAGGGTTGGTAGAAGGTGAGATTACGACTGGCTCAAATATCACTTGCCACTGATGGTGGCTGTGGCCGTGAATTGAACTCAGACACGCACGTCGTTGATTGCAAAGTGTGCTCAGAACTGCCCCACCATAAAATGTGTTTAATATATCCATCCATCCGTTCTTAGACACCGCTTAATTCTGTACCCATTAAGTTGTGTTTGTGGACTATATTAATGGGAATAAATCTGAATGGAAGACTGCAAATGTACTAATATATGTGCATATTTGGTTGGTTAATTTTATCATGAATTACTTTCTTTTATCACGCGAAAAAACACATTGTTCCCTCCTAAACTTCTTCCATTAAAAGTTCGCCCCCAAGTAATCTGAGACGAAGCCGTGTGTGTGTGCGTGTGTGTGCGTGCGCGCGAAACACTCACATTTTCATAAAGCGCCTGCAGTGTTTCCAAATCGACCACGGAATTATCCAAGTATAAGACAGCTGTCAGAGACGACAAAATGCATATGCATCACATTAATTGCTCCAGAATAAAAAGATAAATAGGTTTTTTTTTTCAAGGAAAGCATTAAAAGCACATTGTTTATCAAAAGTAATTTGTAGCTGTACACAATCATCACAGCAAAATATTTTGCGGAGCTTCACAAACCGTTTAAAAAGGAGTCGCATAACTTGGCTAATTTCAGATGCGAACAGTGGAAAAAATGTACAACTTAATTGCATTTTTCGTGTTTTAGTTAAACAGGATCACATGCGCCTGCTAATTTAAAGCTTTAGGGGTTGCTGTGCTTTACTCTACAAATTATTGGCAATTGCCTCAATCGCACCTCACAGATGAAAACCACGCACGTAATATTGGTGACAATATCTGATAACCAAGGCACATATATGTCCCCAGAAGGGTGCCTACAAGTCATAACGACTAATGTGTTCAGTTATTTGTTTCACATTTCATACAAATTAAAACGATGGTGCATGCCCAGTACATAATAGTCACACACTGTATATGTACCAAAGGACACTACAAAGACAAAGATCCCCCATATAGCCTTAACAGACTGTAGGGTCAAGTGCCGTTAGCAAGCACCTATGAAGGTCGACACGGCACACTAGGAGGTGGGTGACCGGCACCACGCCCAGCCACCTTTGTTTCCCGAGTGGAAATGTTTACACACTCCACTAGGTCCTCATTTAAGGCTGAGTCGACCTAGGGGAGGTCCAGGACTGGTTCAGAAAGTCGTCACTGGTGTTGGTCGTGAGCAGAAATCAAACTCGGGTCGCCATGTTCGGAGCCCAACGCGTTAACCACTGAGCTACCACTCCCCACAAAGCACAGCACATCATCCTGTTAGACAGACATAACAATATTTTCATGTATTTCCTCAAGAAGGCCTCACTCAGTCTCAAGGTTCTGCCTTTGGGATGTTTGGCTAATTCCGTTTGTTGCTCTTCTCTGCAATGTTTTCTTAAATTGCGGCACGGTAATAACCACCTAGGTTCGATACCCGGCTCGGGTGGCTTTCTGTGCGGAGTTTGCATGCTCTCTCTGTGTCCGCGCGGGTTTCTGCCGGTTACTCCGGTCTCCTCCCGCAGTCTAGCACTCCTGCTCGTGTCTCCCTTGACGAACAGGTGGGGGTTCCAGACGAAGCGATCCTCCGACTTAAGGAGGTCGGCGTCAGGAAGGACATCTCTGATACCCTCTCCAATGGCGGGGGGCAGGGAACCGGCCAACCCTGGCTTCCGTCCGTTTAAAAACCCACAACAACAAGCTCCGTCCTTCTCAGCTTCCCGAGACGTTTCGAGATCGGGCGCAATCTGTGCGATGCGACGGCAGACGTGAACGTCCGGTGGACGCATCAAACGAAGCACGCGACGGCCGCACCTTGCTGGATGTCCTTCATCTCAAGGTGGAGGCTGGACATGAGGATGCCGACGGCTTGGGACCGCTTGCTGTCCAGGACCTTCGCAACCTGTCGGCAGCAAAACACCAGCACTGCAGCAGCAACAACAACCACCACCACCACCACCACCCTGGACAGCACCTAATAATATAATAAATGTTTTTCAATAAAAAACCGTTGCTCATTTTCCGTTCTCTGTCGTCGTTGGCGTGCCGTTCTCTCCGCAGCCCTGTGCAGCGCTTTGTGACCCTCGGGTGAAAGGCTATAATTATTATTGCGCGTGGCACATATTCATTCAATTTTCGAAGGTATTCAATCAGAGAGAGAAAGAGGAAACCGCAGAGAGGTGGAGGAGGCAGCCAGGCGGTTTGCCAGCACCAACATAGTGACACACACTGCGCTCCTAAATATTACGTTGTTATCGGCCAATTGATTAATGAGTGGTTTTTTTTTAGGTTGTGGGAGGAAATCGAAGAACCCGGAGGAAATATGGAGAGAATGCACAAACTCCACACAGAAAAGCGCCTGAGTAGGGAATCAAACCGCCACGGGCAAGACGATTCTTTCTGTGAGGCACAGCTGTTACCACTGTGCCACCCTGCCACCTGCGTTCTTCCAAAACAATTCACTGATTTACTAGGGATATCGCGAGTGACAATGTTTACACACCGCACCAGGTACTCATTTGAGTGGCTCCCCACAGGACATGTACGGACAGAAATAAGCAATTGCCGGCAGTGGTCACCTTACAGAACGGCGAGTTAAAGACCGTGTGAGTTTGAGTTCGAAATATAACTCAAGGTCATCGCAGCGCGTCGCTCCCGTGGGATCGGTAACGTGAGCGCAATCTGTCGTGCGCCAAAGGGTGAAGTTAAAGCCCAGCAAAGACTTTATCATTATTTGAGTTTAATGGTGGTCGTGATGTTCTACGCGTGATTTAAGTTTTCCCGCAGCGTTAACTGACAGGGAGAGTCATGGGCCTGGGATCGTGCTGTAACGAACATATCATCTGAGGTGAATCTACAAAGTTAAAACGTTAAATGTCCTGCGGTTCCAAATTTATGATTCAGCCCTGAATATAAATTACTTGACTCGTTTGGACTTTATCCAAAGCAGTGGGAAGTAAACTTTGCTTTCCCTCGAGTCTCGTCCCTGCAGTAGGAATACGTCAGAGCAACTGCTGGCTGGGAACGATCAAATATTACAACCATAATAACGTTTGTCTATTCATCAAAGCCTCACTGAATCTCACGACTCTACTGTTCAGGAGGATTCTGCTACATAGGGACGTTTGGCTAATTCCATTAATGAGCGTTTGGCTGTGTGTGCGACAAGACTGGAGAATCCAGAGGAAAAAACAAGACTATCACAAAAGGTAACAACCAAAGCTCTGCACAGATAGATTTAAGAATGTACTAGGTTTTACCCTTCCTGGAATAGATAGCTATCTCTGTTGTGGGCCAATCCGTTTTAAGGATGCACATTGTATCAAAGCATTCTGTTTGCATGGTTTTCTCACAAGCATGTGTGGCTGCTTGCAAAATGAATACTTTGTAAAAAAAAAAAATCTATTTGGTGTTTTGAGACCTTATCACTTGTTTCATTGCCATCATTTGAATACTGGCAAAAAGGTGTCCATAGATTTAAGGTCCCCAAAACCTACAACACACAGCACTCCTTCACAATCTCCCATGTAAATAAGAAACCAGGCTCAAGCCTGCACGGGTTAGAATGTCTCGCCAGATAAATTATGTTCAGGGTGATCAGGCACGTTCAGTGTCAGGGCGAGTCGGTCAATACACGAGTGATTTCCGAGGCTACGGAGGAGCAGCATCTTGACATTTTTAATTTGAAAAGTCAACACGAGAGGCTTTCTGCAAGTGACCGATGACGACGCTGGTAATTACACTGCAGAGACAGCATTTCCTTAATGTTCCCCATCGATCTGTTGGTGTGCTCACCTGCTTGACTTTTGACTTCTTAATGAAAGTGTCTGCCAGTGGTTTCTTCTTCTCCTTGACGCTCTTCTTAGAGAAGAGCTCTTCGAACTCCTTGGGGTTGATCATCAGCTCCTCCAGACTATCCCAGAACGTCTCGCTGCCATCATCTCTTCACAATCCACAAAAAAGCAAACGCAGAACCCCAGCTGTCGGTGAGCTCATGTAAAAATCTCGAAAAAATAAATGCTACAATAATATATACCCGATTTGAATACTTTTAGAGATCTCCGAATCCACGGGCGCAAGCGCTCGGGGAATATGTGCGCGTTATATTTTAATCTATTATTATTATTATCTTAAAGGTACTAATGCCGAGGAGAACGTGACCTCAGATTGTGAGCACGAAATCACTGACTTGAGTTACTGCTGCCCTCTAAGGGTGCTATGATTGTGTATTATAAAAAGACCTTGCGGAGTTCAATGAAAATGCAAGGGGCTGTGTAAGAAAATGGGAAACTGTAATTTAACATCGCGCTTCGAAGAATCGCAAAGAAGAAGAATAGTTTTAGTCACGTCTTTTTTTCACCAAAGTCAAAGGTCATACAACGTACATGCCTCATCAATAATACCATGGGTAACAGGATCTTGCCGGTCGGAACGAGCCCTTACTCAATGCCGTAAGATGAAAATTGCTCAAGTGCTGTGACGGACAGGATGGAGTTTCGCGGGTATGAGCAAGGGTGTAAACACGTGGAGCTTAGCAAAAGGGCAAGGACGATCTATGGAAATATCTGCTGTTTCTACAGTATTCAGCGCCTGAGTATGACGCACGTACAATGTTCAACATTAATATGACCCTGTCCAGAAATTCAGATGAGATTTTGGGAGTCTGAATAATTTACTAACTCGTTTCGAAACGAGACACGTAAAACGCAATTTCAGGAAGTGAAATTCAACATTATCTCGACATCAATATCAAACACTGTAAAAATCTTTAAAGATAACTAACGATGTACTCAATACCGAGAGAACTGCACTGTAACTGCGATGGTACTCTGAACATGCACAAAAAAAATCTCACTGTAAATCTGTTGTACAAAAATAATTCTTTCAAAAATAACTTAATTCCAACAGATATGAAAACTTCTTCCCGTGGTCTCACGGTACCCATCACCCCGTCGTGTGGCCCGAAGCTCCTAGCGTGAGTCTGCTCTGTCAAGTGAACTCAAGCTGCGCGTAAAAATAGTTTTGTGCATTGCCGCTGCAGTTATTCATATTCTTGAAAAAAAAAATTGTTGCTGATTTTCCGTTCTCTGTCGTTGTTGACATGTCGTTCTCTCCACAGCCCTGTGTAGCGCTCTATAAATGCTATTATTATTATTAATGCATGAAATGCCCAGTACGCAGCTTATCCGGAGCTCTGACCTCACGTCTTCTCTACTCGCCAACAGAACCGCGCTGAAACGAACCGAGGAGGGAAATCACCGCGAAGGTTTTTCGCGGTCGAGCTACTGCCGCCCAGCTCTCCGTCGTGTTTTTGTGTCGTGCCGCGCATCGATCGGCACTGCTGTTGTCGCTGACCTAGGCCGGGCCGACATTGAGCCGGGCCGATCGGCAGAAACCAGCGGCAGCCGGCAAAGTTCTACCCATCGAGAGAGACGCTTCCGGCAAGGGCAGCGAAATGTTGAAGATCACGCCAGACAGATCGCAGTACAAGCTGAAAATACATCCGAGAGCCATACAGCCTGGGGGAAATTCTCTTAAATTTCTTAGCGGTTTGGTTGTATCGTAACACCCCCCCCCCACTTCCCACCAATTTGGACTGAATGCTTCGGCCACTTTCTTACGTTTGTGCCTCATAGAAAGTCCTGCCTGAGGCAGTTCGATTCCTGCCGTGGGCGCCTTCATGTGTGGAGTTTGTGTGTTCTCCCCCTGTTCTGCATGGGTTTCTTCCACGTTCTCCGGTTTTCTCCCAAAAAAAACCACTTGTTAATTAATTGGCTGATAACATATATACGAACCGATGTCTGGCGGGTTGGCACCGGCTAACCGCGTGGCCTGACTCCCCAGCTCTCTGCTGTTTCCGCGCCCCTCCGAGTCATTCTCTCTTCAAATGAAAACCTTCCAAATTGAGTGAATACGCGCGCATAACTCACTGTATCAACTACTATTTACCATCACACCATACCGGACCTGTGCCGGCTTCCTTTCCCCTCTGCGTGCACCTCAGAGCATCGCACGCCGAGCCACTCTCACTGCTCCACGACACCGACCGGCCCCCGCGCGCACCACCGTCGGACGCCAGGTACCTCTTCACTTTGAGCTGAATGCGGGTCCAGTAGAGCGGCTTCATGGGGCAGCTCGGCTCCACGGGCGGCTTCCTGCTCTGCTTGTCGACGAGCGACGCGAGCGGGCCCATCGCGAGGCTGCCGCCGGGCAGCATCATCTGCGCGCCGGCGCCGTGACCCGGCGGCACGCGCGGGGGCGGCGGCGGCGGCGGCGGAGCCCCGGGCGGCCCACCGGGCAAGGGCGGCGGAGGTGGAGGACACATGGGCCCACCGGGCAAGGGCGGCGGAGGTG
>JAZEWU010000023.1:2784670-2795900 GCA_036362915.1 Geotria australis | reverse complement strand
GAAAAAAACAATAAAAACCAATAATTATTACGGAGGAAAATAGCCCCAGAGCTTGCAAACTCTGGAAACGGGATTCTGGCGATACAACAAACGTGCAAATGAACCAAAGTAAACAATATATATATGAAATGCAACGAATAAAAAACACGTACATTATTAAATTGTGCTTAAATAAAACTTAATCCATAATCAGAATGTAAACAGTAATACAGTAATACAGAAGCCACAAGACAAAGATCCCCCGCATAGCCTTAACATACTTTTGGGCAAGTGGTGTTAGTGAGCACTTACAAAGGCATATGAGGAGGTGGGTGGTCAACACTGCACCTGACCGGCTTTGTTTCCCCATTTAAGGCTCAGTCGACCTAGGTGAGGCCCATCACTGGTCCGGATAATTGCCACTCGTATCCGCATCGATTTTTTTTTATGGAAGCCGCTCATTTGCTGGAAGTGGATAACCCTTGTAACAGCTGCAATGAAATCGCCAATATGTTTAAAAGCTAACAACTTCATTTGTCCTTGAGATAGTCGATCTCTTAATTAAAAACACAAGCAAAGTGGCTGCTTGTGCTGAAGCAAAAAACCCCACTAAAAAGTTACAACGTGCAGCAGGTTAATCCTCTAAACTACTCCCAAGTAATTCCCTACGGAAAAAAAAAACAAAATTAAGAAAAGAGAGAATCTCCATCGAAACTTAATTATTTTTCAGCGTTCACCTCGAGCTGCAGGATCGGGTCACCTGCAGAGTAGCCAAGGCCGGGTCGAAAAACTCAAACGTGGTGTCTTCTGCGGTTCAGTGTCAAGGTCGCCGCAGCGTGGATCCCTCTCAAGTCTGCTTTGCTGCTGCTCTCAAAACTTAAACATTCAGACAGCTAGGTGGCGTGGTGGGCATCTCGTTTAAACGATCCCACCGCCGAAAACTATTTTTTATACAGAGTAACTAGCCGGGGTGTTATACTCCGTCGTGCCGGGGCTTTCCGAGCGATTTTCCAGCTCAACACCGGAGACGTTTGCCGTGACAGCTACGCTTAAACGTGCGCACGTTTGTAATTGTCCGGGCTTCAATTAAGGCCCGGCTCGCGTGCGATTAGCAGGTTTTGGCGTTGAATAATTGAATGGAGCCGACACGCGAAATACGGCCGAGCTTTAGAGCTTGTGACCGACTTGACAGTGGGTAATCATACACTACAAGTGCGCGGCTTGCATGAATAATTGACCCAAGTTGGACCGCATCATCTCGAACGCGTCGCTTGTTTGCGCGTTGACAGAATTATTCTGATGACCTTTACGAAACGTACCGATGTAGGTTTTCACGGCTCGGTTCGTTACGGTTGCTCTTCAGAGCTGTTCTTTCGGGATAGCCGTGTCACTGAGCGATCTCCCTCTCTCCCTCGCGAAGTTTTGACGCCTGATGATGCTTCCAACGTGGGAGGCGAAACGTCGCGAGGGAATGAAGGAGATTGATTGACACGGCTATCCCGAAAGAACAGCTCTGTTTAGAATGGATTGCAATTGTGCACGTATCACAGAGTATGGCTGTTGATGCCTTGCGTGTTGCATCTTCTGCGGTTATTTTCTGAAAGAACAATGGTAAAATAAAACAACGCACTATATATTTTTTTACTTAGACGACACTAAGAAAACCCCATTAAAGATTGAACATTGCCGGGGAAATTCTCCACTTTAAAAATGTCAAATCGTAAATAAATTAAACTTTGCACACGCATGTCATTTCATATTTCCACGCGACAAAAACTGCGTAGCGGCTCCAATTATATTAGAAAACATTTCTCTCCATCCCACGCTCCTGACAGTTACAGTCCCCGACACCAACGACATATTTGCAACATTCAGTTCCAGTTCAAAAGCCCGAATCAAATCCTCGAGCGCTCGACTATAAAGCGATAAAACAGAGATCAAATAAAACATAGCAAGCACTTACGTGTGCGACATGACAGGAACACATCAAAGCAGACTCAAAACGGCTTTGGTTTTGGCTTATCAAGTCTTGCATTTCAGTCTTAAACCGTATGCAGTTTTAATGTGGAAGCTGATGGATTAACCACATTGTTAATTATTCATTAACCGTCTCGCCCACTTGTGAGTTAATATCAGCGAGACATGGATTAGAAAGCAACCCCATGTAATTGGCTACGCAGATTCGTTTATGTAACCTTCCACCACTCTGCTTCGCGTTGCTAACGTGTTCCCCGAAGCGTCGCTCCTCCTTAATGCATCAGATTTGATTTCATATTTGGCAAACGATCTCGGTCATGTATCATGAACGGTTGCCTAGCTTTGGTTATAAAATGCTGATAGCAATTTAATGTCGCTTGAGTGATATTCTCCTTTGCTAAACTGTTTTTAAATTACGTATTATCACACCAGCCAGGGCTGTAAAGCTTGATAGGTACACACGGTACTTACATTAGCAATGCAATCATTTGCTTTAAGTGAAAGTTGGCCTCCGCTCGACAGAGAAGTTTCACAATGTCCCGTATATTAAGTAAGCACGGTGACCTGAGTTTAATTCCCGATGGTTTATATCAGTACTGAACGGAATCTGAACCAGTCGTGGACCTCGCGTTTCTTTAGACACCCAACACGGACTATAAATTAAATTTTGGAAAACCCTCCACGGACTGTAACCTTATCGTGGTGGAGGGGGTTGCGTGTTCCAATGAACCCCGGAGCTGTGTCGCCTCGAGTCTAGCACTCCTGCTAGGGTCTCCCTTGGTGAACATGTCTGAGAAGAGGTTCCCAAACAAATAATTACCCACAGACCATCTGACTGAAGGCGGTTGTGCGTTATGAAGGGCATCCAGCCAAACAACTCTGGTCCAATACCCCCACCATTGGGGAGCAAACAAGGTTCAATCTGGATATCAGCCGTTTAAACTAGCAACAACACAACAACAAAACGTTACTTAAGTGACACATTTATATTCCAAGTCGGATAACATTACTCTTCCTAACAAGAGATCAGGCAGGCCACACATCACAGGGGGCGGGAAAGACAACGAACCCCAGGAGACACAAGCAAGGGACGCATGGGAGCACAGGAAAGACATGGGAAGATAGGCTTTATGACAAAGCATCACTGGGATGCAGGTAAGGCAGTGAACTTCCTCTGACATCAGGCAACATATAGCACAGCACTCATCTACGCGCAGTCTCAGAACGCCTGAAGATGCCTCCAACGTGGGATGCGAAACGTCGCGAAGGAGAGCGCGGAGGGGGGAGGGGGGACTTGCTCGACACGGCTATCCCGAAACAACAGCTTTCCACAGCAATTCTCATGCATCGAGCCGTGAAAACCTACACCAGTGCATTCCCCCAACGCCTCAGCATCGTTTCTCCTACTTCAGGTCGGTCAAGCGGGTTCGTCTCACCCTGAACGACGTCTTGCCAGCACGAGAGTCGTCGGCCACAGCCAGGTGGTCCACCGAGTCCCCGACGGCTCGGAGGAGGCCCACCTCCAGCAAGTGGCAGCAGAGGCCCACCGCGTCGCCGGGCGAGGCCTCGACGCCAGCCTGGACGCCTGGCCCAACTACCCCGCCTGGGCCACACAGCTCTGTGGGGCCACCTGGCTCCGTGGCTCCGGTCACGGCGAAGGTCAGAGCCCCCTCTCCGAACGGTGCGTGCGACAGCCAGTCCAGCAGCATTTTACCTGCGCGCGCACGCACACACACACACACGCGAGAGACAAGATCGTAGCCTTAAACAGATTGTTGGGGCGAGTGCTGTTAGCGAGCACGTATGGGTGGCCAACAACACGCCGCTCCCGCCGCGCGCTTTGACGTCCTTGGTGCTGATATTTACACATTGCACCATCCCAGGCGTTCCCAGGCCAGTTGTTCGTTCAAGGCTGAGTGGACCTAGAGGAGGCCCAGGACCGGTTCAAATATAAAGCGCTGTGATTCTTCGTGAGCGAGAATCGAATTCAGGTCGTCGGGTTCGTAGCGCGACGCCGCTAACCGCTGCACGGCCGCTCCCCGCAACGACACCGACCGCCGTTCGCCGCTAGGCCATGGTGACGTCCCCACGGCGCCTGTGCCAGGCCAGGTGTACTTTGAGGCCGCGTGAAGTGTCGAACACTCGCTGAGAAGAAGTTACGGGACAGATGCAGGTGCCATGGGCTGGCAGTTTCCTGTTCCGATTGGAGGAATGTCCATCGCTTCCCAAAGACAAAGACCCCCCTTAACAGACTGTTGGGGCAAGTGCCGTTAGCGAGCACCTATGAAGGTCGACACGGCACACGAGGGGGTGGGTGACTCCTTGTTTGAATGTGCACGTAGAATAATTTGCCACATAAGTGTGGATGATAGGAACACTATGCTCTCACTTTAGTGTTACTTCTCAGTGGATAAGGCCACGTAATAAGGCGAATCGGTGTGCGGATAAAAGGATTTTCTGCGGTTTCGATTCAGGGGCAAGGATAGCAGGTAATCCTCTGCCGTTATAACTTGCAGCTGACCATCGTGCTTCGAAGAATCGCAAAGAAGAAGAAGACTTGCAGCAGCCATACGTAACTCGAGGCCAAATGTGTCGCTCATGCCATAGTTGTCAAACATATCAAGCATTCTCGCCGATCTGTTTTCATGTTGGAACAGTTCCTGAAGAAGCTCCGAGCACGCTCAGCGAAACGTCGGAAATCACCCCAAATCCGAAACACATCACAGAGCTACACAGAACAAACGTGAAAACCTATGTAACATTACGGCACATAGTATACGTTACACACTGCTATACATTGGTAATCTACTTAGAAAATAATTACGTCAAGATACACGTAATACTAGATGCATTTCTGCACAGTCACATTCCCATCTGACATCCTGAAAGACAGTGGGTGACTCGATACGTTTGTCTTTTTAGGAATTCTAATATGGATTCTTTCCAAATAGCTTGCCACATAAATATCTTTGGCAGCACTCAGGCCTCATGAATTAGTTATGAATACATTTTCCGGTGTATCTGAACGTGTCTTATATTTATGTGAACTTACACATGTATATACCGACAGCGTTTGAGATGGAGCACAAGCGTAGTGATTAGTGCCATACTATATAATAATTATAATAGCATTTTATATAGCGCATTTCACCCGAGGGTCACAAAGCGCCGCACAAGTGCCGCGAAGAGAACGGCATGTCAAAAATGAAAGAAAAAACAACCAATAAAAACCGAAGGAACAAAAAATAAATGATTAAGGCTGCTTCGAATATACTGAAAGGTAGTGAAACTGGCAATCTTAAGAGCGGCAAAAATCTGCCGGCGTCCCCTAAGATGGGGGCACGAGTGGGGGGAACGAAAGGAGGGGCACGAGGGGGTGGGAACGAGGGGGGCACGAAGAACAGCGTGCGGAGCCCACCGACGACCACATCACAGGGCAATATTCACATCTGAGTGTCGCGAGGGTGGTTTTCACATAGCAACGGAGCCTTTCAAACGTCAACGTTCCTCCTTGCCTCATGTGACACAGCGTTTACGGAGCCACTTCCCGATGATGAGATGCCAAACACTCGACTCAAAAGACTCGCACCGTTCTTCCTCTGCCTCGAAAATCCGTGAAAAACCAATTATCGCCCCGCGTGACGTTGCTGGGACAGAATCACACAACCCTGACTCCAATCTCATCGCCTCCCATGGGGTGTGGGCTGAGTGAGAGTCCCTGTGTCTGTTCGCGTGACTCACCCTCGCGCCGTCACAGCGCGGCTCGTCTGGGGCGAAAAACACCACGCGCTTACGCGACGCGTATTTCTCCCCGATCACGGGTGATGAACCCCCGGCTCGGAGGCTCGAAGTGCAAGCGGGCCGGCTACAAACGGCGACGTTCGAAGGTCATCGTAGGTGAGGGTTGATTTATTTATGTAATTGAGCGGAACAGCTGTAAGGAAGGTGGAGTAGAGACGGTGATGGGGAGGGAGGTGACCATCGATGCATTCCAGCGTCGGGCTTTAAGATGTCTCCACACGAAAGTGGAGAAACCTCACGAAGAGAGCAGGTTTTCAGAAATAATAATAATAATAGAAGCTCTCAAGAGCAATTCTCATACATCGAGCTGTGAAAACCTTCACCAAAACAGAGAAACACTTGCCACGGCTATCCCGAAAAAGGAGCTCTTAAGAGCAATTCTCATACAATATGGCCATTGAAACCAACATCAATACAGCATCAGCTTATTACACTTGAAACCCCAGTTTAACCATTGGCAGCTGAAAGCCATATTCAAACCTACCAAGCACCTCAGTGGTATCAGCTAAGCCCTCTGATGACAAGAGCCACCCAGCCACCCTGGAAGTGTTATTTAATTACGTAAAAAACAACGTTATTTTTAGAATTGATGTACCTACATGTGCTTAAATTACAAACACATCGGCATTGAAAATCTTAAACAGAGAAAATGCAGTTGATAAACAAATTACGAAATACCCTCCAAAGCGATGAAACCATGCAGAATGGGTTATTTGAACGGAACCATTGAAATCATATCTGATTACATGAAACCAAAGATAAAATCTATTGTCCTTCCTGCTTTTAGATACATCCCGTGGCTTATACGGGTACTATCGATTGCTGGCATGCACACTGACGAACACAATTAATTGAGAAAGGCTTAATCCTACTGTACATTTATTATTTAAAAACAAAAGCAGAAATCCACGCTATTCAATAATTCACATTTTATTTTGCGTATTCTGCATTAACTGTGTTTTGTTGAATATATTGTGTATAGATAAATATTGGCAGCACTTGAATAATAATTCTCACATTTCATAGTAGTTATCACATTCAAATGGATATTTTTTTGTCCCAGTTTTGTCGTCTCATGGCTCCTGATCACCGCGACCCTGTACACTGTGTACAGGATTAAGTGGTTTCTGACAATGGATGGATATATTGTCATATTGTTAACGCCTGGCCTAGACCTGTGGGTGCTTTATGTAATTTGAGCGTTTCGTGTTGTTGGCCATTAGGTTTGTAAAGATTAAAAACAATTTGATGGATTGTCACAATTCATAGTAGTTATTAATTATGTTTGTGTGTGTGTCCTATTTGTTCAATTTTATTTATTCCCTTACACAAAACAAAACAGTAGCATCCTTGTGTGCATGAAACTGTTGATTTGTAAGTAATCAATTTGCACATGCACATTCGTTACACATCATTCGCATAACACTTTTGTTAGATGCTAATGCGGTACACGTCACCTTTAACATTGAATTTAATCAGGAAGTGGCCGAGAAGCTCAGAGGTCAGAGCGCTGGTTAGGCACTGCAAAGATCATGGGTTCGAACGTAGCAATTTGACTGTAACTAAACCTAGTTCCCAAGTACAATAGGTCGATGGTCCCCTTGCTTTCGCCATTGAATGCACAAAAAAATCCATCGTAATAAATTCAGTTCTGCACTTAATTTGGCTAATTTCCAATTCTGAGAACGACAATACGGGTTTCACTTTAACGCGATGAACATTCATCTTAATGATGTAAAATGGAAAAAATGAGAACAAGTTGTAATATTTCTCGCAATAATACGAGTGTTTAGATTTTAAAACACCAAATAGACATCGTTCACAATGTTTCAAGTGTTGCAAAAAAACACATGCTCGTAGCAAAACATGCAAATAAAATGCTTTGACGCTGTGTGCATTGTCCTTGAAAAGACTTTGATCATGTGCTCATTGTCCTTGACGTTAGCAAAGTATATTATTTGAATGTTTTGCCACAAGCATGTGTGTTTTTTGCAAACTTGATACCTTGTGAAGAGTGTCCATTTGGTGTTTGAAGGTCTTAACACCTGTATTACTGCCAGAAAGGGTAAAAACGTTTCTCTTCATACATCATCTGTTAACTGGAAAAAAGGTTCCCATAATAATAAAAACATTACTCTCATACGTAGAGCAGATGGAATTGTGCTGTGTGGACCAGGGGTGACATCAAGCGACGTCAGTGGTAGTAGCTGTGACATCCACTTGTGTGGAACGTTCTATAACGCGAAGAATTGTGCTGCTCTGTGAACGATCTCTAACTGGATACTTTGTCTCTCGTCACATGACGCCGATAGCACAATCAGGACCCTCAGAGTTGAAGTGTCTTTTAAAGACTCATTTATGGCGTGTTACTTTTTCACCTTAACGGTTTTAATCCACTGACAGTTGTAAGTCCTCCATCGACGTGCTGCTCTTTGTTACATCTGTATTATTGCGATGTGGTTCTCTTCGTCATAAATTGTAGAGAATTAAGTGTTTTTAATGTATCAGTGGCAGCTCGTGCTTTCTGAAAACCAACTCTGCCTTGTGTTTTCCAGTCTCATGTTATAATTATTACAGGTGGATTTCACCGATGACTGGAAAGCGAAGGTAACGTGAGCCAATAATGCACCAAATACGGGCACCCGCCATTGATGGTAATCATCATATCAGCACTGTGTCCAATACGGTTCGATGGATAACTGCAGGCAGTCCATGAAACTTCCCATCGGAACTATTGGAGAAGTTTATGATATGATTAATGAAATAATTTGTTTGTCTATAAAAGCCTCACCAAGTCATGAGACTGCTGAGTTTTGAAAAGTGTTGAAACAATCCATCGCCAATGCATTGCCCATAGTCTATGAGCAAATTCCTCCTGCACATCTTGTCATGAGAGACTAAAAAAACCCGAGGTGGAGTTTGTTGCTTTCTCAAACTGCAGCCGCAATTCACCGTTTGACTGTAGTCAACTTAACCGAAACATCAATGACGTTTCGCCTCCCGAGTTGCTTCCAATGTGGAAGGTCAAATGTCATGAGGGAGAGAGGGAGAGTGCTCGACACGGCTATCCCAAAAGAACAGCTCTGAAGAGCAACCACCATGAATCGAGCCTTGAAAGCCTACATCAGTACACAAAATTAATGACGAAATATTAATTTTAAAAATGGGTTTGTTCATGGCTGCTATCCAAGTTGACTCTTGTTTGCCAGTTGCTCCCAAATCGTGAATCTATTGGGGCAGAATCTTATGGCCGGATGCCCTTCCTATTGGCAAACTTCTTTAGTAGAAGCGTCTTCAGATCAGTATTGGTCTGAAACCTCCCCTTGGACCTGTTCACCAAGAGAGGCCCTAACAGGAGTGCTAGATTCCAGGTGACATAGCTCTGGGGTTCATTGAATCATGTAAACCCGTCCACCACCATAAGGTCACGATCCATTGGGGCAGGCTAAGGTAAACTAGTAATGTTCTAGAGACAGCAATGGACTCAGAAAGACCACAACAGTAACTGGCTTTACTGTACACATATGTAAACAATATTTACCGAATTCATCGATTGGCTGACCGTACAAGATTGAGAATAGGAAAAAGTGTGCGCTATTCATACCAACAGTTAATAAATTAGAGTGGACAAAATGTCTGACCGTTTGCCGATGAGACTTAGACCACGATTAAAATAATTGATCCTGACGAAATAAACACAGGTCCGACAGAAGGATGGCGATGGTGATAATGATGTTGTCACTGGTGCTGTAGTTGAAATGTCTGGTGAAATATAGGCTGCAGCTAGAGACACCTGCTGTGCTGCCAAAATGAGTGGACTATAAAATCGGTTGTAAAGACTGTTCGGAGTTGGAAAATTGATGAGGTTTAATAAAACTCCCACGTCACGCATGACATTGAAAAACCTCATCGGCTCCGTGTACACTTCCAGCTTAAAATCGTGAGGCTGCGAGCTCAAATCCTGATAGGGGGTTGACTTAGCCCATCATTCACTTGGAGCGGATAAACTGACTACCACCTCCAGGGAAACGCAACAGTGGTTGTGTTGGATGTAGTAACTTGGCCGTCTTAGGGGACGCTGGCAGATTTTTTGCAGCTCTTAAGATTGCCAGTTTCACGACCTTTCAGTGTATTCGTAACAGCCTTAATCATTTAAATTTGTTGCTTTAGTTTTTATTTATTAGTCTTTTTGTCGTTGTTTACATTCCGTTTTCTCCGCTGCCCTTGTGCAGCGCTGTGTGACCCTCGGGTGAAAGGCGCTCTATAAAATGGTATTATTCTTATCATAGGAACGTGGAATTCCCACCATTGCCTCGGGGCATTGAGCAGGAGATAAATACCACCTTAAATTGAATTTGAGTGAGAATTCACTTTAAGATTAGTTGTTGTAGAGTGTCTAGGCAGTTTAAAAATTATACGGAAAAATACAGTAAAAACATGACAATTTAATGACTTGGATTTTACTTTTATGAGCTATTTATTGACCAGGAAAGGGATGTCTGGTCCACTCTCCTTGGACTGCTGTCACCGCGACCCTCACCAGGACAAGCGGTTTAGAAAATGGATGGATGGATGGAGCTATTTATTATAACGTATCCCAAATTATTTTAGATTTCTTATGAATTGATTAATTAAATAGATTGGCTACATCATGATCATCACACGAAGGTTCATTTCTGAAACCGAATTCGCTGCTTAAAATGTGCTGACTTTTTAAATTGTGCACTCACTCACAATTTCTAGTTTTAAATTTGCATACGAAAATAATTCTGCACGTCTTATATGTTATTCTACTACCGCGGATAAAAAATAGTAATAAAAAAAACTCTTCGTTGCCGTTTTAATATCCACTCCTACAAGGGGGCAGGGTGGATTTGACAGGTTTAAATATACACACAGGCTCGCGCGCATAATTCTGCATGCAATATCCACGGCTATAAATACACCGCGTACCTATTACGGCGATCGAGCGAGAAAAATAGTGCACGCGCCGTGGATTAATATTAAAACAAATCTGACAGAAGGCACAAAAAAAAAACGCGTACCAACCCTTCGGTGCAATTCTGGTATAAGGCGGCGTAAACCTTAAGGGCGAAGGTGGCTGTAAAACTGCCAAAAGCGATTTAAGCCACACTCGTGCCCCACACTAGGCCTCAGGGCCTGGGCTCACGACGAGAGGGTGAGGTTCTCTGCTCTGATCGCCATGGCAACGCAGCCTCCGCGGCTCCCGCAGAGCTGGCCGACCGCGGATAGGAGAAGCGTGGGAGTGACGCTCGTTGTGTCGCAGCCCACGCTCTGCGCGACAGCTGTCACGTCACCCACTGATCCGTGATGTTTTACTTGTATGTACTGTGCGTATAAACGCATGTACGATATAGACGGGGTACTGTAAAGCCCTCTGTTAATGTCGCTCTTCAGTGTGCCTAGTACTCCCAAACCTCTGGACTGACTAAGCCGTTCTCCCTTGAAGAGC
>JAZEWU010000023.1:2760244-2784572 GCA_036362915.1 Geotria australis | reverse complement strand
GAGACGGATAAACTGTAACGGACAACACGCTGCATACGTCCACAAAGTTATTAACTCTGAATACCTATGAGGAGGGAATATCGTCTGGATATGTGCACATAAGAGTCAGAAAAATATTATAAATCTGCTTCAGGATTGCAACTCACAATGTTCGAACCTGTGTTGCAAGCCCTGCGCTTTGTATTAGCCATGATGGAAAAAAACATATAATTGGACGAGAATTACTCTGCTTCACAAAGGAGAAAAGAGGAACACTCACCACGGCTATTCCGAAAAAGCAGCTGGTAAGAGCGATTCATATTGGACATCCTTTCAAACGTGATGAAAACAGATGTATATTTTTTTCTGAGCCATCCCTACGTTAATGAATCCCATGCACTTGTGCATATCAAAGGAAAACCATTGTGCATCACACCACTGGGGGTCAAGGTAGAAGCGTTCATGTCGCGATCCCTGTCAGGTAATACTTGGTATTGCCTGCGAATTCTACCAAACACTTCGAGGCCCAGGAGCTGAAAGACAACGATGTCCAGAGGCTGACCATCGTGCTTCGAAGAATCGCAAAGAAGAAGATGAGAACATTTAAAGTATGGGGTAGGCAGTGCTCCAGTGGTTAGTGCACTGCCCACTGATCCTGGGATAACCGAGTCCAATTCCTGGCAATGGCTCACTATGGTGGTGATATCCGAACTGGTCACAGGCTCACCTTTCACCAAAACGCACTGAAAAGTGTGGTGAAGTATGGTCAAACAACTCCAGTGACTGGTCGAGTATGGGAATGCCACCATCGAGTGAGCGGCCGTTTGACAACAGGTCGTAAAATGTAATAACCATTAACATACACGTTATAGTCACATAGAATAACTACCAGATTCGTATACACGACTTTTAATAAATGATAGAGTAATTTAAAAAAGAATTAGCCGTGCGAAGGGGTAAGTGTCATATATGTAAAAAGGAGACATTTGGCGAGCTTCTGTATTAATACACACACACACACACAGCCCCATTCTGGCGTGACAGCCCACTCACAGCTTAGAAAGGGCCTCAGCGTTCATAGTTGATCAGCTTGAAGAATTTCTTTCAGCCAAAACTCTGCAATTTCAGAGCACGCCACCTGCTCCGCGCTGATAACTAAAGCGCTAAACGGTGAATGTCTGACTGTCTCTACGGCACACATGCTCATCCTTCCAAAAGCTATTTATGAACTTCCGCAACCACGAGCAGAGAATCATATAAAGGTTATCTGAAGCTCACTCACTGTCTTTTGCATTTTAATTCACAGCTATAACGAGTTCTCGAGAACATTGCACGAAAAATGTTTGTTGCTCTTCAGAGCTGGTTCTTTCGGGATGTCGAGCGATCGCCGTCTCCTCCTCGCGACGTTTCACCTCCCACGTGGCAGGCATCATCAGGCGTGGGAGGTGAAACGTCGCGAGGGAGAGATGGAGATCGCTCGACACGGCTATCCCGTAAGAACAGCTCTGAAGAGCCACCATAAGAAATCGAGCCATGAAAACCTACATCAATACAGTAAAAGTTTCGTCCAATTTGGGGAAAAAATTATAATTACAGCAAGCAGTGAAACTCCTCCTTATTAAAGGTGATTTTGTGGTTACTAGTAGAAAAGCCAATTACCGTATCACCATTTCACCGTGCAAATTACTTCCGCACAGTAAAAGCAGAGATAAATGCAAATGTTCCAACACTTCCCGGTAACTCCTAATATCCTCATTGAGGTACATATAACAGGATTAATTGACACGCGTTAAATCGTGATTTCCACATATCAATTCAGGGTTGTGGAACAGAGGGTAGCCTGTAATAGGGTTGTGAATGTTGAGGCATTTCACTGTAATTACAGTGGCTACACATTTTTATTTTCACAGTTTGAGGTTTTTTTTTCCTTAAGTGAGATTATTGGATTTTTATCACGATGTTTGCAAGGTTTAAAAAAACCTGATAATACAGTAATGTTAATTACAGATACATGGCTGTGGCTCATTATTTTTCTCACCCAATTGGTGCGTGGCAAAGTGAGGCAAGTATAATTAAAATGGCCTGCCCAAAATCGGGGAAAAGCAGTCGTGCAGTTGTTACACACTGCGCTATAAACATGCCTACCTAAGTTTGATTCATGACCGCTGCTACCATCAATGACGAATAATATCTGAACCGGGTTCGCCCACCCCCATCATCCACCCACACTGACTGGCGTCGAGAATTATGATCAAACAACCGCCACAATAAACAGTGTGGGGAGGTGTTGGTCCAGCAGAATATTGGCAGAGGACAGTGCATTGATGTAGGTTTTCACGGTTCGATTCATGATGGTTGCTCTGCAGAGTTGTTCTTTCGGGATAGCCGTGTCAAGCGATCTCCATCTCTCACTCGCAATGTTGCGCCTCCCAAGTTGGAGGCATCATCAGCCGTTATGGTTGTACCATAACGCCTGATGATGTCTCCGAAAGAACAGCTCTGAAGAGCAACCATCAGAGGACAGTGCGTTCCGAGCTGAGGGAATGTGAAATCAATAGAGGTTTTCAATGATATATTGACTCCATAGCCGTGGGAGATGGTAAGAGATGGTAAGAGGCATTCACATTGATGAATTATCACCTAAAAAAAACCACATCATTAAATACCTAACACTTGCACAATAACATCGTGGCTTTTACTGTCGATCATTCCCGGTGGTGTGCGCAGGTCTAATTCTTCAGTATTCACAATGCAGAAGTGTGCCTTTGCAAATGTTGGTGGCATTGTGTAGGCTGAAATCATTAGGTATGACCCTTGACCCCACTGCACTCTGCCTCACGCCTCACGACAACCACTTCCCCTCCCACGTGAAAGGACTGTCGACCACAACCATTTGACAAATGGAACTAAATCTTATTATGGGTGGATAGCAAATGCTGGCTGCCATCTTTTTGCTTCAACAAAAAAAAACAAGGGCTACTGAAGCAGATGCTCATCGCTCACGTTGCGTTCATCTGCCTCGGAGAGACAGTACGCCGTGGCCTTAAATTAAGTGGCCGTTTCGAGACGTGTGAATGTACCTCGTAAGCTTCGAACAATATAAAAAGCCACCAACCTTAATTTCGGTTTGTGAACGTGTGAATTTATCTTAGAAACAGAATTAAGTGGGAATGTGTGACATTAATAAAAAGCCACACAGACGTCTGGGTTTTCCACTGAACACTTGAAAGCAGTCCTGCACTTAAAGTAAAAAGACAACTGGCCCTGGCACAAAAAGCCACCGCCTTAATTTCAGTGTGTGAACGTGTGAATTCATCTTAGAAACAAGCTTAGGTGGGAATGTGTGACATTAATAAAAACACACACCTCTGGGTTTCCACTGAACACTTGAAGCAATCCTGTACATAAAGTAAACCGACAACTGGACCGGCACAAAAAGAAAAGGCGCGACCTTTTCAATTTGTGACACGTCATTAAAGAGCCTTTAAACGCACAGGGCCAGGGAGATGGAGAAAGTATGAAAAAAATCCCTCACTGTGCCACCCACTGATTGTGCGAGGACAGGATTTATGGCAGAAGTGTACACAAAACGAACATTTGCTTTACATCTCAACAAAGCGTTGGATTAAATGCATTCTTTTAAGTACTTTAATGCCCACAATTTACCACCGTTTTCGCTCAAGCCTTTCTGATTGCCATTACGTAGTGCCTTGCTACTGTTGTGTAGGAAGCACTGCCAATCGCAGTTGGAGGTTGTGAGAACAGAACTGTGTTTCCTTTATACTCTGAAGTCTCCCTCCTCTCACGCCTCTTTTTTTTCCCCTCTGTAGAGTTCAGTTGAGAACCAACTTGCAGTGCTGTGCACCGCAACAGGTCTCTCTTACGACTGTGGGCACAGTTCAATTACGTTAATACAGATACAATAAACACTTAGGCGCACGCTACCATAACTTTACCGTTAAGAGTAATAATAAAATCCACCCATTCTCAATCCATCAATGGAGGAAGGACCCCCACCCCCCACACCATGTCGCTTCTTCTTCTTCTTCTTTGCGATTCTTCGAAGCACGATGGTCAGCTTCTGGACATCGTTAAGGAAGGGTTTGTTTCAAACAAACTTCTCCAAGGTGATCAGTGAGAGTTGGCGAAGGTGGCACAGGGTGGGACGACCCAGTTTTTCCGCCAGTAGCCACAAGATGGTGGCTCTTCACAGCTGTTCTTTCCGGATAGCCGTGTCGAGCGCTCACTCTCTCTTTTCCTCTCCCCCTCGCGACGTTTCGCCTCCTACGTTGGAAGCATCCTCAGGCGTTACAGTATGTGTGGAAATTGACCGGAGTCACACGAGTCCTGTGTCCCCGTGGCACCCGACAAAAGTACAGTATACAAAAGTAAACAAATAAACGTGGCCCTCACCGACCCGTTCAAGGCTCAACTTCACGCTCCCGCCACCTCACGACTCGCCCGTTCCCCACGAACCTCAACACGCACCACCGAGACAACTTTTCCGGACGCGAGCACGACAACCGCACGGACACGACACGGGCAGGTGCGGCGCCTCGCGGAGGAGCGCCGCACCGGAGCACCCACCCGTGAAAACGGCGACAGTTGGCGACGGAGGTGTCCGGCCTTGTCCCGCTTGCAGAGAGCCCAGGAGGCTCATGGAGCCGGCCCTCCTTAGGCGCGGCTCTCCGCGCGGCCGCCTCACCATCTCCTCCGTCCAGTCAGCCGAGCGACTCATGGCCGCGGAATCCCACGCTCCGACCGGCGGCTTGCAGGGCACCGTCGTCACGTCTCTCCACCTGGTCACCTCGGGTCGCCCGCGATCTCCGGGCGCGTCGGCCTCGGCCAGGCGCCGGTGCAGCTGCGGGCTGGGCACCGGCGAGGGCAGCGGCGAGGGGAGCGGCGAGCTGAGCTGGCGCGTCGTGGTGATGGCGTACGTGGTGTTGATGTGGTGGTGGTGCTGCTGGTGGTGGTGGTGCTGGTGCTGGGGGGATACCCGCAGGGTCGAGGTGGTGAGCGCCGCGCCCGGCTGCAGGTGCGAGCTTTTGTCGGCGAGCAGGGTGGTCGCGCTGGCGCCCGCCTTGGACTCTCGCCGGCTACAGGCCTGCGTCGCGTTGCCGCCGTCGTATCCTTCAAACGCGGCGGCGGCGGCGGCGTCCAGGCCGGATTTTTGGCGATCGTGCGAAGCTCCCTCCACGTACGAGGCCAGCGACGAGGCCGGTAAGTTGGTGTGGCCAACTTCTTGCTCTCCGTTGAAAGTGAACCTGTTTGGTTCCGCAATTCTGCCATTGACAGCTTTGACAGATGCTTGGCCACTAAGCAAAGGATGTACATCGGCCACCTCTGTGCTTCTAAAATCCTTTAGCACAGCATCATCATCATCATCGGTTGCCTGCAGATGTGTAACATCCGGCTTTGCAGTGTGGTCCTGTGCTCCTTCACGCACCTGCTGTACCTTGTTGTCACGGTCGCCCGTATCCAAGGTGCCAGAGGGCGGGCGTGGAAAAGCCACCACACCCGCCGACGCGTCGCTTCTCCCAACAAGTTTGTCATCGGACGTCCCGCTGTCGGCACGGTCGGCCGAGCCTTCCGGCGGCAGATCGTTCGCATCGCCGCGCTCCGACGCGGCTTTCAGCTCGCCTGGAATCAGCTGCATCTTCATCGCGAGCTGTATGTCAGCCAGCAGGTCGTCCCCTCCCATGAGGCCCTTGTCCGCTCCCTGATCGTAGTCGGGTGCCGAGTGAAAGCTGTACGCGTCCGTGTCCGACCCGGAGCTCAGCACGGTGCAATCCCTGTGCAGCGCCGCGACCGCCTTTGGCTCCGTCTTCCCCTTGTCCGCCCCGGAGCCGGCGCCGGCGACCCGCGGCGGAGCGCCGGCGTGCGCCGCCTGCCTCCCGCCGCGCACGTCGCCGACGCTGGCCGTGAAATCGCCGCTGTCCTCGGTGTGCGTCGACGATTTCTCGTGCTCCGCTTCCAGGTCGCCCGCGGCGACGGCCTCGGCGCGGCCGTGGGCGGCGGCCGCGGCGGCGAACACGGCGGCCGCGGATTTACGCTTGCGGATGCCGGAGAACACCGACGAGCCGGACGAGGAGTCTCCCTTCGCCTTCTTCTTGGGCTCGCCCTTGCCTCGCCCGAGCTTGCCCTTCCTGCCGGAGTCCTTGTGGGCGGCCGCGGCCTTGCCGGAGGCCTCGCCTCTCGCAGCATCCTCAGCTAGTCCCCTCTCCCCGGCAGCCTCGGCCACGCTGCCCTTCCTCAGCTTGCCGTCCTGATTCCCCATCTTGCCGCAAGCAGGCAGCCGCCGGTGGCCCGCAGCGCCGGCAACGGTCTGCCCGCCTATCGCGTCGCCGTGCCGCGCCGCCGAGATCGCGCGCAATTGGCTCTCGCCGCCCGGCGACAGTACGCGCGCGGCTCGGGGCGCGCCGCCCGGCAGCGGCTCGTCTGGACGCGGGCGGCTGACGCGTAATGAGGCATCGCTCCCCCGGGCGCGCTCAGACCCACCGGACCCGGCGCCCCAATCAGAGATCGCGTTTTTGTTCCCGGCGCGAGCGCCGTGCTCCGGCGCCGGCGCGCACTGATACGAGCGCGTCAGGCACGCGTCCCGAAAGCGCGTGTGCAGCGACAGCACCGTGTGATATTTTGCCATGCCACCGCCCCGGGCGCGGTTTTTTTTCTTTCCGTCGCGCGGTCGATTTTTGTCCGTTTTGTTTCGTTCACGACGCGCTCATCACGGGGCCGCGTGCGGCTGCGCGTGCGACGTGGCCATGCGTTGTTTGTTGGTTCATTCATTCCTCAGTCATGTTCCTTTGTCCGCCCCCGCGAGCGCTGGCTTAGCGGCAGCTGGTCGTGAGCGCGCGCGCGGGGCGGCGGCGGCGCGCGGGCGGCCCGAGCGGAATGCTAATTGCCGGGTTGGCGGCGAGCAGGCGGCGTTGCGTAGGACGCCGGCGAGAGCTCTCCACAGGCAACGGACCACCGTCTGCGGAGAATGCAAAAGGCCGGCGTGGATTAGAGAGGAGGGAGCCTCCGCGCCGCCGACGCGCGCCGCCGCGAACACCGCTGCGCGAGCGGCGGCAGCGGCGGTCGCGTTGGTTTCACCCACGTTTGGGTTTTTGCTATTTTTTTTCCTCTTCTAATAATAGCAGATGCGTGACTGTAGGGCAGTGAGCACTTAAGCCTGGCCATTCAAGCCCCCCAGTTGCCCCCCCACCATGCTCATCCCCTCCCACACACCGCCCCCCCCGACAATGCCCTGCAGGACCATCTGCCGCGTGGAGCATTTTCATCAGCCCTCTAATTGATTTACATTACAAGCGGTGACTTGTGTGTATTGCAGCGTATTGCAGCGTATGTACACTAGACATATGATGATAGAGTACGAGAGTATGCAGAGTATGCGTACTGTAGTCGCCAATACGCATGCAAATCATCCGGAATCCGGCCGGAAGAATTGAGCCGGAACGGTGCTTAGACGGGTGGGTGACTGACATGAGCAGAATGCAGGCGTGACAGGCGTTGCGGGTACCAGAGGGCAGTGCAGAAAAATCAATTGGTCAGAACTCAAATATCTGCCGCCTTCACCGATCCGCACTGACCAGCGTGGGGAAGTATGCTCAAATATCCGTCACGGCTAACAAAGCACAGGGAGTCTCACAGAAGCTCCCTGTATGTGTACACAGGTATTCAACTACAACCTTACATTTTTCTTGTGGCAGTAGCAATGCAACAATGCAATGGTTAGCGAAAGGTTAGTCCTTTAAAATGCCATTACATGATGCATCCCTAGAGGGGGTGGCAGCCAGTGGCCTAGATTGACAATGGATGTCTGGTGATGCTTCCAGTGTGGGAAGCGAAACGTCGGGAGGGAGAGAGGGAGAGTGCTCGACACGGCTATCCTGAAAGAATAGCTCTGAAGAGCAACCATTAATTAACAGCCAAAGGAGTCGGTCAGTCAGATTTAGTTTAAGCTGGAAGGAACCGTTGAACTATGCAGCCATTTTTAACAGTTGTCCAGCGGGAGGGGGTAAGCAGGTTACATAATCTCAGGGCACCAGGGGCAATTTCGTCAGGACAATTAATCTAGGCAGCATGTCTTCAGACTGGGAGGAAACCGGAGTGCCTGGCAAAAACCCACGCAGACATGAGGATAAAGAATTGCCACGCAGAAAGTCACCCGAGGCAGGAATCAAACCCAGGTGATATTGCTGTGAGGCAGCAGTGCTACTCACCGCGCCACCGTGCCGATCCTGGAGAAGCAATGCACACCGACTACTGACGCGTGTATACGAAGGGTAGGAACGCAAGAATCGTACCCCGATTAACAGGGCTGCTGAAAGATGTTTGGGGGCCCAGGGCAAAATGCCAGATGAGGCCCCTTCTGAGGCCCCATCTGAGGCCCCCCTCGGCTCTCGCTGACCCTCCCTCATGCTGGGGTGAGACTGCCGCACCTGCGGCCCCCATTGCCCACCACTCTGCCTACCCCCACCCACCACCCCTGATGAAGGCTCCACTGCTGCCGTGTGCGGCAGTCGGAGCTGAAGCTTTCCCGGTTGAAACAACTGCCGAAGTCTGAGTCTGTAAACCTCTAGGTTTGCACTTATGTGCGTGGGTAAAGTGTGGCTATTCAAACTCGTCACTGTAAACGTTACGAATGCGGCTGAACGAGTACGAAAACATACGTGTGGGAGCTTAACAATTACAAGCAGGAGTGGTTATTGAGTCAAATTGTGACCCAAAATAATGGCAATACGTTGAATCGCAGGAGGGTTCGTGGGTGGCGTAAATCGATGCATGCCGACCAAATATGGTCCATCCACCCACTGTCAGAAACCGTTTAATCCTGTACAGAGTCGCGGTGAGCTGGAGCCTATCCTGGCAGACACAGTGCACAAGGCAGTACTATACTCAGGATGGGACACCAGTCCATCGCAGGACACTGGGGGCAATTTAGCCCGCAGGCCAATTTAACCGATGTAGCAGCATGTCTTTGGACTGTGGGAGGAAACCAGAGTGCCCGGCGAAAACTCCCGCGGACACGTGGAGAACATGCAAACCCCACACAGAAAGGCACCCGAGCTGGGATTCGAACCCGGGTGCGTCTTGCTCTGAAGCGGCAGCGCTATTCACCGCGCCACCGTGCCGCCCGATTGTTGACATCAGCCGTGCAATTACAATCGCTGACAATCAATAAAGCCACCTTATTTGCTATACCTAACGCTGCCCAAAAGTCATGGGACGGTTTAACTAAGTTTCAACTAAACATCTCCCACCACACAAGGCAAACACAAGGGAAACTAATCCTGGACCACTTCATAGTCCCACACTGACCATGGTGGTGAAGTAAGACCACACACCTCCCCCCCTCCCTAATGACAGACATGACATGCAGACGCCTTCATCATCGGTGGATGAACGAGGGAGCTGTCAAGAATTATTTTACTCTACTGATGGAGGCTTTTCACGGCTCAGTTCATGATGGTTGCTCTTCAGAGGTGTTATTTTGGGCTAGCCGCGTCGAGCGATCTCCCTCTGTCCCGCGCGATATTTCATCATCAGGCTTCCAACGTGGGAGGCAAAACGTCGTGAAGAAGAGAGGAAGATCGCTCGACACGGCTATCCCGAAAGAACAGCACTGAAGAGCGACCATAAATATTTTTACTTGTTATTTTTCAAGTACATGACCATGAAAAAACCAGAGGTGAAACACCTGTTTCCTTAACCATTGTTCACACATGCACTCGTCTCAACACTACCGTCAATCAACTATTGGCGACCACATGAATAATCAGATAAAGTGGCCGGCAAGGTTTCAATCAGGCTAAAAGCTTCTGGCGTAAGGAGTGGTGCAGCAATTAGCGCACTGCGCTAGAACCTGGCGAGCTAGGGTGTTTTAATCCATGACCACGGTTTGAATCAGTGGTGCATTATATATGAACTGGCCTTGAGCAGCCCATCGTTATACCAACCCACAGCGACCAGCGTTTATCAGTCAGTCGGTTCTCATTTAAGCTGGAAGTTTAATTCTATGATCTGTATTATTTCAGCAGAAAATACCCAGTGGGGTTTGCAAGCTCTGCAAGCAAGTTACAACATCTTAGGTCACCGGGTGTAATTAATCCAGGACAATTAACTGAGGCAGCATGTATTTTGGACTGTGGGAGGAAACCGGAGTTCCCGGCAAAAACCCACCTGGACACAGAGGAACATGCAGACTCCACACAGAAAGGCCACCCGAGCCGGGTATCGAACGCGGGTCGCTCTTGCTTTGAGGCCACGCGACCGCCCATGTACGATCAAACAACCCCCATTATTGACACGGCGTAGGGAGGTCTGAATCCAGCAGTGGATTGGGAATGGGCTGTAATTATAATACTTATGAAAAGCCCCTCCGCTGACAATTGATCAAACGACTTTAAATTAAACATTCACCCAGAGCACTGGCTGTATCATATTATAATATTGGTACGACATTCCGAAAAACACGCAACTGCGGTACAGGGACAGCATTTTTTTTTTGCATTAATCTATTCCATGCCCCTTTCAGGACCGAGCCAGTGATGTGCACATCAAACGGAGACACTTCTTGGTTACTTATTCCAAAGCCTAGCGCCACGTCTCATCAACACAAGTCAATCCGCTTACAAGGGGGGGCTTGCTGCAAATGTGCGTTCCACCTGTCAATCCAATGACTCCATGCCTTCATAATCAAAGCAGTAATTGTTAATGAATAATGGGGAAACAACCCATTGCCCAGCGCTTTGTATGAAAACCCACTCGGGCGCCCATCATCATACTTAACCTAACAACTTTGAAAAACAGCGCCGCTTGTTTAGCTCGCAGACCCTGAGACGACACTGGCATTTGAGTAAGCATGCCATTGCGGTTGATTCTGTAGCCAGCGACCCACGGACAATGCAAGGGCACACTTATTAAACTCACACAGCTCTTGAATTACGTTATCCTCGAGATTATTCCTGCGCTACACTGCGCTACTATCCACCTGGTACCGCCTCTAAACGTATCCGCAGGTACGCGACTGGGTAACGACTCGAGCATTATCCTTAAACTCTTGTGACGCGGAGGGAAACCGTTTACGTACACCCTACCCGCTCTCCTTGTTTCAAGCGTGCGGCACTATCGTGAGCAGAGCTCGGCATTACGCTTGCACTCAGGCTACCTGCTGTGGAAATGCTTTCGAACTCTGAATGCACGTTAATGAGAGGGAGCAAGAGGGATTGAACCTAGGGCCACTGGCTCCCCGCTGCCAGTCCTCTAGCTCCCGTCCCCCCCCAGACACGTTGGCTTTGGTGGTGCTCAAGGTAGTGGTGGGCGTTGTGGTTGGATCGGCGGCTGTGGCAGATCTAGAATATTGCCTAGATAGGACAAATGGATGTGTATTATTTCAGCAGAAGAATACCCCGTGAGCTTGCAAGCTCTGTAAAGCGGGATTCCCGCGATACAACAAATGGGCGAATGAAACCATGGTAAACAATATATAAAATCAGAAGGTTGATGGGATCGAATCCCGGCTCGGGTGCCTTTCTGTGTGGAGGTTGCATGTTCTCCCCGTGTCCATGTGGGTTTTCGCTGGGCACTGCGGTTTCCTCCCACAGTCCAAAGAAATGCTGCTGCATAGGTTAATTGGCCTGCATACTAAATCTCCCCCGGTGCCCTGTGATCGACTGGCATCCCATACTGGTTATAGCCCTGCCTTGCGCCATGTGTCTGCCGGGATAGGCTCCGGCTCACCACTACCCTGTACAGGATTAAGCGGTTTCTGACAATGGATGGATGGTATGGCTTTGATATTTATAAATGTGATGACATACCAATCTGAATATAGCACTGCACCACGTTACAGTGTCTTAAAATGCTCCGGGTCTTGACGGCTAAAACCTGAAGCTAATGTGAAGTAATCCTCTGGAATCCCCCTTCCACACGGCACCACCAACATGGTGGTTCGGATTAAGTTTTATATTTTTTTGGCAAACGCGCCAAATCTGCAGATTACAGTAACTAGATCCCAGCCAAGCATTGCTTGAAATTTACCGCCTAGGAGTTTAACCTCAGAGACATCTCAAACGATTTCCTCTGTCTGATGAGCATCTGTCCTCAGTTCACAAAAAGTGATTGACCTCTGACTGGTTATGGGTCAAAAATCTGTTAGAATCTGCCGCTGACCTCTCCTGGTCCACAGTGCAGTGGCAAGAGACCAAGGCACGAGGATAAATTGGCTCGAACCCGTGAACGTTCCTGTCATCCGCAGCGAAAAAGGAATCTGCCGTTAGGCCCAAATGCACTCAGGAAATTACTCTTTTCATAAGCCCTGCTCGGGGATGAAAAGAAAGCCGAACTTTTAATAACCGAAGGGTGAATTAAAAAGTCAATAAAGGCTGAATGGCTCCGTTTTTTTCAGGAATGGTCCCGCATTGTAGGACTGAATTAAATGTTCATGCGGACATAATTATAGCACTGTATTAATAAATATATATGAATAAAATTATAATTTTCATTTCTTTGTCATGCAATTGCTGGACGAAAGCCCTGTGTTTGACTATATTTTACCATTCTGGGGGGGGGGGAGGGCGGGGGATGGAAGAGGGAGAGAGGCCTAAAACTGGTTCAGATATCACCCACCACTCAGGAGACACGATTCTTGGTGAATTCCACTAACCAGGTCACACTTGTAAGTCGGGCTATACTGGTCTCTCGAGTCCTCACCTGTTAAAACAAGTTGACTTGAAATTTGAACCACCGTGCCGTGCACTGAATTAAACACGTCTAGGTAGTTTTTTTGTTACCGTTGGTTGCAGACGTTTTGGGAAATTCACTATTAATAACAAAAATTAGATGACTAATAAATGCGGAAATAAAAATATATATAGCTTCACACTTTTGCAAACTGCAGAGCGGCTCGACATTCTAATGCTTGACAAATTTGCCGAGAAGCTTCTGTGCGAAGGTTGGACGATTTGAAAGCTGCTATGATTCAATTACGCCAAAAAACATTAGCTAGCGTGTGCTCATTGATGTACATCAGCACGTTGAGATGCAGCAGCATTTAGAGACTACAGGGCTACACGTATGGAAATTGCATTCTAATCGTATTGTTCTGATGTAGGTTTTAATAGGGGATCAAGGTAGAGGCGTTCACGTCGCGATCCCTGTCAAGTAATACTTGGTATTACCTGCAAATTCTACCAAACACTTCAAAGCCAAGAAGCTGAAAGACAACGATGTCTAGAAGCTCAACAGATGCCAGAAGACCCTCAGTCTGGAGCAATAAGAGGCCAATGCCCGCCCACCCGCCTTTAAGGCCAGCACTGACTATTATATCTCTAAATGTTGAAGGGCTGTCTGCAACTAAAGAAGAACTTGTTGCAATGGGAAACTGTCATATCACCATCACGCTTCGAAGAATTGAATCGAATTCGATAGCCAAATTGTAGGAGAATTGCTCCCAAGAGCTGCTCTTTCGGTGTAGCCGCGTCGAGCGTTTTTCCTCTCTCCTTCGCGACGTTTCACCTCACACGTTGTATTATTCTAAAGCAGGCTTTTGAAGAGTGCATGACATGAAACCAGTATGTGCGATGTACCAATAGCAAAGATTTGAACTTAAAAGTACATTTTGTAACGGTTTCACGTGATGAGGTAGTAAAAGCTATAGCAGTACTGTTAAACAATGCATTTCAAGAATATCTCTTCACAGCTTTGATGCTGCGTCAAAGTATGTGGGTTTTATACAGGTACTCCGGTTTCCTCCCACATGCAAAAAACGTGTTAAAGTGGTCAAACATCTCTTTGAAGGGACCCTCCTGTAAACGGCGGTCTCTAGATTGGCAGTGCCGTTTACTAACCATCACAACATAGCAGCATCCTTGACATCATTTATTGTATGCCAATCAAAAGTTTGCTCTGTGCCACGTGGTTTTCAACTCTGCGCCACACACGCGGTTTTCAACAACTCATTTTAACGTGTGCTAAAGTACTTAATGTATGTCATGAAAACACAACATATAAAAAAGCCATAATCCTAGATGAATAATCGTGATTTTTAAAAACAGAACCATCATGACTGTTAACTCGTTGCACCCTTGCATCTGGTTAATAACCATAATTACCATATGTCAGGTATTACAAACACTAAAGCTTAATGTAATACAATTAACGTTCTTGGCTCGGGAATTTATCATCAACTATTGTCTGTAGCCTGCTGGATGAAGGCCTTGTCAAGTCTTCACTCATATCCAGTGTTGTATCACTCACAATATATGCCTTGTCCTTCTTCTTTGCGATTCTTCGAAGCACAATGGTCAGCTTCTGGGCATCGTTGTCTTTCAGCTCGGCCTCGAAGTGTTTGGTAGGATTCGCAGGCAACACCAAGTATTACCTGACAGGGATGGCGACGTGAACGCTTCTACCTTGCCTTGTCCTTGATTGACTCTAACCCTAACCATTCTGATAAGGATGTTCTTACTGTGTTCTTTTCATCTCAGCGCAAATCGTTTTTTTAATATTTTTAGATTGATATTTGTGGCGAGTCATCTCTGAATATTGGTTCAGAGAGGTTGGATGACCGCATTAATTTCCAGCCAGCCAAATGCTTTTGCATGGTCTACAAAAGCTAGACATTGGTATTGATATTCCTCTGTTTTTTTTCAGAATACGGTTAACAAAAAATATGCGCTTTAATTTTATCGCAGAAAATCCTTTGCTGAATTCAGCTCTCTCACACGCTGGTATCTCATTTCCCAGCCTTGTGTCCCCATTGAACTTCACAAAACAATGTATGGACGTGTGACAGGAGGCTAATGGTTCTGTAATTCTCTAAGTGAGATTTGTCTCCCCGTTTCTTTATGAGAACAATTGTGGAATACATTTGCACTATTGAGGAATTTAATTGTCTATAAACATTTCGTAAACACATATCATAATTTTGCTGCAATAGCTGTTCCTGCTTCTGTGATAAAGTACACAGTTATTCTAGCTTGTCTCTAATCTTCCTGCTTGGGAATTCATCATCATCATCATCATCAACCATGGTCAATCCACTGCTGGATGAAGATCTCCCCAAGCCATTACCATCTCTTTCGATCCTGCGATGTAATTGCCCGTCAAGTACCCACGTCTGTCGATTGTATCCCTCCATCTCTTTGGTGACCTGTCTTATACTTCTTCCATCATTCAGAAACTTCATAAAAATCACAGAATATAATTCTGGCGAAATAAATGTAATTCTCAACACAAAGGCGGGTCAAGCTGGGAAGTTGAAGACGCAGCTAATGCCGGGAGGCAAGTGGACCCACATATCTCTCCTGATGCGGCCTGACAGTGTCGAGGTTCAAGAGAGCAACTCACCCACCACCCTTCAACACCATGCATGCGCCCACTCGTCAATTAAGGGCCCAGCGACAGCACAGGCCACCCACAGCATTAGCCTAATAAAGCAAGTGCTTGCCTGTGGCTAGATTGAATTGAACGCTCGTAAACCAAAAAGCATTCTCCCATGTTTGTGTATCCTCACTATTGTACTTAATATCACCATGTATTGCACACTATTGTCAGTGTAAACTATTGCGTATCAGATTTTGCGTTGATGCTATGGGTGTGACTGGTTTGTTTTGAATATGTTTGCGGATTACATTTTTATTTTGTCAATGACCAAATAACGGTTGCTCTTCAGAGCTGTTTTTTCGGGATAGCCGTGTGGCACAGTCTCCCTCTCTCACTCGCGACGTTTCGCCTGCCACGTTGGAAGCATCATCAGCCAAAACGTCGTGAGCGAGATCGCTCGATACGGCTATCCCGAAAGAACAGCTCTGAAGAATAACCATCATGAATCAAGCCATGAAGATCTACATCACTACACTGACCAAATAACCCTCAATGTGCTTGATCCCATCAGATGTCAGATATCAAGTTGAGCCTGGTTAGCACTTAGAATGACGGGCAGCCTGGGAACATCAGGTTTTGTTAAAAGCTTGGCCAGTGAGGTGACCAGCAGACCAATGGATTCTTGAATCCAACTTTGCGGAACTGTGAGACTTATCCGCTCCTACGCATGTGTTTTATAGATGTTTCCGTTCACAGGAAGGCAGACTGTTATGAATGAAATTGGCCAAATATCCCAAAGTACCAGGAGCTTCCTGAACAAGAGTCTTAAACCCTAGGATTTCCTGAGTCAATAACGGGAATTAATTATTAGTCATGCAATCTAGGTGCGTATTTAGCTGTGGGTTTGGAGGATAATAAAATATCCCTGCAGCGAATAATAACATGCTGTTACAGTGTGAGAACTGGCTGTAATAACGTGTCACGCTTGCATTTGCAGTGTGACGTGCAATCAACGCTCATTAAAATCATCTTTGCACTAATTATGGTCATTATCCATGCACTTTGAGCAGCTATTGTTCTGCAGTGTGCGTAACATGTTATGGTTGTAATTGGGACTTGAACCGGTCCCAAAAACCAAAATAATCCAGTGGATTTTTTTTTAATAGTACCATATAATGTGGGTTACGATATTATCTAAATATTGTATCGTGTGCATAAACGCAAGTACTTTGTAAATGTAATGGTTTGCCTAAATTAATTCAAAGACACAAGACCGCATAAATAATAAACCTATAAAAATTAACAGCCAAGTTTGTCAATGAACTGCTGGATTAAGGCCTGCCAAACGGCATGTTGTTTTATGGTTGCTCTTCAGAGCCGTTCTTTCGGGATAGCCATGTCTAGCGATCTCCCTCTCTATCTCGCGACGTTTCGCCTCCCACGTTGGACGCATCATCAGGCGAAACGTCGCGAAGGAGAGAGGGAAATCGCTCGGCACGGCTATCCCGAAAGAACAGCTCTGAAGAGCAACCGTAACGAATCGAGCCGTGAAAACCTACATCACAGCATGTTGTTTGTCCATACTTCACTACGATGTGGTGTATGGCAGGGTCGTGATAGGTTCAGCTGATACTCGCCGCTGGTGTTAGCAGAGAATCAAATTCAGGTGGCCGGTTTCGTAGCGCAGAGCGCTAACCACTGAGCGAACCACCTCAATAACCTTTTGTCATACGAAACGTCAATATTGAGTAGGCTGTAGGCAACACAATGTCACGCGTATTCATTGTTGACATTAGTGTGACTTACTTTATAAAGGTTGAACCACTCCGAATTCAACGCCACGACTCTCAGGGAATTCACTCCGGCTACGCGGCACAACACACCTATTCTAAACTTTAGTTCACAGTTCCATCACACTTCATCGAAAACTTACATGAATCTGTTTAACCGGCATTTCAAATGGCATCGCGATTAAGCAATGCTGACCACAACAACAATAACATATGCACGCATCTCGCAACCAGTTATTCAATGGGACGAAACGAACAAACACATCGCGATCGTTAATAATTTTCTTGGTGATGTGCGTTAATAATTTACCTGTTTTGAGCCAGAGCCGGTCTTGTATACTGTATTGTCTTCCGAGATCCTGCACTCGTTCCAGCGCACATGAGCCGCTTTATCTCCTTCCTCGGTATTCGCTTTGTCAGTAGTCTATAACAAGCATCCCCGGACGTGTTATGAGTCAGACAGGAACAAACGCCCTCTCAGAGGTACAGCAGTATTGTTACACTAGTAACTGTCTAACACACGCTGATCACCACTACTTGTTATAAATATACCACACGGCGTTTCGTGTGCCCCCCAATGCTTTTCACCATTCCTGACGCTCGTTCGCCTGCGAAGCCCACGTGGGCAGAGAGATGGCTGGCGCAGTGGGTGGTAGCCCGCTGCATCGCGAACCCCGGCACACCTGAGTTCGATTCCCGGCTAAATCCCCCGCAAACAACCAGTGGCGAGTAATATCCGCACCCCACCTCCTTCACCAAGCACGCACCGAGCAGCGTTAGTGAAGTGTGTCGAAACAAGAAGAAGAAGAAGAACAAGAACCGTGAACTGCACGGCGTGGTGAGACCTCTATCCAGCAGTGGAATGGCAAAGGCTCTGCAACGACTGACGGTTGAAACCCCACGCTCGTGTATTTGTCGCAGGGATGCCCGACCTCCGCGTGTCTCTCGGTCTGTCTGTCTCGCTTTCATCCCCGCATGCGCAGGGAGCCACCCCTAGCCCAGCATGTCTGCCCCGTGTTCTTAAAGGGATCCTACCCACAGGCGGGCAGATTACAGTATTCAGCAGTGTGGCATGATGATGAGCGCATACGCTGGTGCTTTATATTTGCGACGGCGATCCGAGCGAGGAGTGTTTGCTCACTCAGCCTGGGAATAATGATGCCCTTCATGACACCCCTTCCCCCCCTCGTGGTTGATGATTGGCACGCTGCAATCAGCAGATCGTCCCTGCTTCGATCTCTCGGCGCGACAGCTGAAACAATGGGGGCAAGTTTGTACGGATAGGTAGGTTGGAGAAAGTTTTTTTTAAACTCCGCTCGCGCCATTAATAGATTGGTTATTCGAGTCAAGTCGATCAGTAGCAGCTCGCGTGTGGTACGGAAAAGTATGGGTACCCACGTATCTTATGATTAAGGAATTCTGCCAGCGTGGAAGAGTAGGCCAAATTATCCTCTCTTGGAGTTATGGCAAGTGGAGGCTCTTCTTCCAGTAGTGGCGTGAGCAAGCACTTTTAGGGCTGCACTTGTTACCTTGGTAGGCACGGTGGCGCGGTGAGTAGCGCTGCCGCCTCACAGAAAGAAAACCGTGGTTCGATTCCCGGCTCGGGTGCCTTTCTGTGTGGAGTTTGCATGTTCTCCCCGTGTCCGCGTGGGTTTTCGCCACCGTGCCGCCCCGAATGTAATTATACATAGGCTAAATGTTCAGTACTGTATTGCAAAAAAGAGCGTTGGTCCACCGCAAAACCTGCCGAGTTCGATTCCCAGCCACGACTGACACCGGTGGCAAATTACTGTATATCTAAACCGGACCTCTTCATAAACCCGTTAATGATTAGCGTCATGACGTACGATCATACAACTGATGCGCCTTGCGTACGGAGGAGGCTTTCACCCAGCAGTGGATTGACAACAAGAACAATATTTTATTGCACATGTGCATGACTGTATGTATTATTGAGTGTCTCTTTTAAGACAGACAAGGCTTGATTGATCCGTCACTGCCTCCTCTGACGTGGTTGGGGAGCATTTCGTACGTTCTCATCACAAGGGTGCTTTTCGCGTCCTATTGTGGCCGCTCAGCTGACAATTTGCATGGTCCATCGGGTGTGTAATAGCAGTCTTTTGTTAATAATGCTTGTATAATGTGCATGCGTTTTCGTGATCGCACAGGGGCACTTTGCGTAATAGCGTATTATTTGAAGCTTCCAGCCATACGCACCATTTCAGCATGTGTGTTTTTTATAATTTCATTACCATTACCCAGCTTAATCGTGTACGGGGTCGCGGGGCTGGAAGCCTACATCGTCAGACAGAGGGCGAAAGGCAGTCCTTTACAGTACCCAGGATGAGAATTGCTCTCATACAACGCCTGATCATTTAGAACGCCTGATGATGCCTCCAACGTGGGAGACTAAATGTCGCGAAGGCGACAGAAGACATACACGACACGGCTATCCCGAAATAACAGCTATAGAGAACAATTCTGATCTTGTTTAATAAATACGAGTACGAATGTACAAGCTTTTGCCAATCCATTGCTGGAAAAAAGTCACCCCACACTTTCGGTCATGGGGGGTTGTCTCACCATACGTCATCACGCTGGTCAATGTTGTTATTTGTGATATAAATTTGACAGGGATACTTCGACAGCCGTTCCCACGGATTGAACTCAGTTCGCAGGGATACATCGTATTCCGTTAACCAGTGCTCCAGCCACAACCGTAGTTCGGCGCTTACAATACCTAAGCACGAGTAGTAATACCTGTTGGCGCCGGCTGACCGCGTGGCTGTCTCCCCACACCTCTCTACGATTCCCTACAGTGCCTTGATTTGCACGGTATTTTTCGGACCTATGCACCAACCGTGGTAGTGAACGCGGGGCCCTATCACGTGGAACAAAGCCCAGCCGGACAAACTCAAGAACATAATACACCGTGAATTCAACCACCACTTGAGATGTGCAGAGCGCGATGATGAGACGAAAATACGTTTGAGAGATGACTTTGGTATGGTTTTGCGTTTCTTAAGTTACCATTACTAATATATTGTAACTTGCTTACCCCTCTCCGCTGGACAACTGTTAAAAAGAGCTACATGGCTCGGCGGTCCCTTCTACATTTAATTAAAGGTGACTGACATTATAGGCCAAAAGCTGGTCTGTGTAAGACCAGATTCGTGTAACGACCCGTAACAACTTAGTTTGGTGCGCAAGTTGGATATTTTTCTTTCGTCCTCGGCACCTTACTAATGAAGTAGTTTAAGGTGATTGCATTCAGGAAACGATTTCTACACGCCTTACGTTCCCGGAGAACACTGTTTGGAGTAAATAGCACGCAACTCTACTTCTCAAATGATCTCAAAAGCGACGTTTCTGGTTTAACTAGTTTTCTGTACGCAAATTCAACAAGGAACTATTTCCCAAAATCTCACAAGAAAGCCTTTATGCGTCCTCCTATGTAAGTACTGCGACTCTTTTTTCGTACATACTGTACTTGTTTTTCATCACAATTACATTTAATTTGACATAATGCCATCCTTCAAGAGGCTGAGAAGCCTAATTAACAAGAGACTGGGGTCATTTGTGAGTTAATGTAACAGCTAAGTCTAACAAAAACAACGCATGCTGTGTATTTACACGGCTGTGCAGGGTAAACACGTTATAAATGTATTAGAATAACTAAGCTAGACACAGGCGTGAGGAACATTCATTTATTCATTATCAATACCCGCTTAAATCCTGTACAGGGTCGCTGTGAGCCGGAGCCTATCCCGGCAGACACAGGGCACGAGGCAGGACTATACCCAGGATTGGCCACCAAGTCCATCGCAATGCACCAGGGACAATTTAGTCAGCTGACCAATTAACCTAGGCAGCATATCTTTGGCCTGTGGGAAGAAACCGGAGTATCTGGTGAAAACCCACGGAGCAGAAAACATACAAACTCCACACAGAAAGGTATCCGAGCAGCGCGACCCGCTGCGCCACCGTGCTCACAAGAGCACGGTCTGTGTGGAGTTTGCATGTTCTCCCCGTGTTTTTTCGCCGGGCACTCCGGTTCCCTCCCACAGTCCAAATACATGCTGCTGCATAGGTTAATTGGCCTGCGCACTAAATTGCCCCAAGTGCCCTGTGGATGGACTGGCGTCCTATCCAGGGTATAGCCCTGCCTTGCGCCCTGTGTCTGCCGGGACAGCTCACCGCAACCCTGTATAGGATTAAGACATTAAGCGGTTTCTGACAATGAATGAATGAATGAGATCCAACTGCCCTGATTCGACGATCCGACCTTTTATCATTTGGGATCGTTTAGGAAGATTGGGTCGGTGTGGGTTCAGTTTCCGCCAATGGGAGCTGTCTGGGCCGCGTCTCACACACGCCAGAACCACTTCCTCCCACTTAAGCATCGTTCAGTCACATAAATATTGAAGCTTACATCTTTTAAGAAAAATGTCAGAAGGCATCGCTATGACATCGAACTGCCCGTGTTAAGTAGTGAAGCGGCGTTGAAGATATCAAGCGTGCTTTGCGCGGGCTTGATACGCCGTCATTAAGCCTCCTCGGTGGCCGAAGAATCCTCGTCTTTCCCGGCGGCGAGACTAGGACAGAGCGGAGGGGTTCGGCCTACTCCTGCGTACTGCGTGATACCGTGGGCACGATAGTTGCATAATAATCACCGCGTGTAGGTACGCTTATTGTATTTGGTTCGATTAGGGGTTGTGTTGGAGTCGTGTTAAGTGTCGGGATTGAGGTCTAGTGTAAGGGTTTGAGTCAGGGTTAGGGTTGGAGTTAGGAGTCACGTTTTGTGTTTATGATTGGGGTTAGTGTTTTGAGGTATGTTAATGCTGTGGTTAGGATTAGGGTTAGGTTGTATCTGGGGTTACTGATTATGGTTTTTCCGCACATACCTATGTAAAGTTCTCGTTATAAAATAACGGAGCTATTAAATATGTTAATGTTCAGTAATTGTATTGTCTTATTATTATATACTGTAGTGTACATTATCTGCAGCGCATTCGAAATTCACGTCACCTCCACGCACAAGGCAATCATACTTTTAAAATTTAAAAATGCAGATGACATGAGTTTGGAAGTAACAGGCAATGCTTTTTTTAAAAAATACGCAACCGACATTAAGATTGTTTGGCATTGCAATTATTTTAAGGTGCACATTGAAAATTGCAGTCTACCTGCGTGTTTCAAGGCGCAGCTAACCTTCCCCCCCGTTCAAGTCTCAAGTTCACTCCTGTCGTTCACAGGTGGCGCTACAGTCATGTTGCTGGTGCTTCTGCTGTTGATGCTGCAGGCTGGGCAGTCTGTATGCACAGTCCCAGCTCTCAAATCCACAGAGATGAACGCCGTGATCAATTCCCCATACTCTTCCCTGATTTATTTTAAGCAGAAAAGTAAGCCTCGTTAACTGTGTAGCTTTCACCCCCTCAACTACTTTAAGCGCTTGACAGGAATACATTGAAATATTGGACCATCCCTAATGGGCATTCATTGAAAATCCGTGCATGAAGCTGATTTTGAGCGGGTAATGTGCCGATACTTATGGAAGAAGTGGTACATTGTCAATGTTATTTAAATATATGTTAATTTGATATTTTTTTGTTACGTAATGTAGGCCAGTACCTTCTAGACAGGCTGTCTCGCCCTCTCTCTAGTCGAGAAATCATTGCAGAGCTGCACCTTTACCTTCTACGCAATGTAATATAGCAGTTTATTTTTTGTAATTATGTACCAAATAACGAAATTTATTTGCAACAGCCTGAGTTGCATATGGCATTTAACAATTCAACTAAATTCTAAGGGTTTTTCTATTCAAGATTAAATATCTTTTACTCTATGTTGATGTAAGTGTTTTGTGTTGATTTGTTTTTGTGCAAATTAATTCTATTCCATTAGTCTAAATGTAACATCATTTCAAGAATACCCGTGCTGCTAATGTACATACTGATTCCCTCCAATCTGTCTCTTTATTTTCGTATTAAACCAAAAACACACAGCATACTTGCACCTGTACCTCATCTTTTCTGGCGCCACTTGCTCTCATATTTGTAGTTTTTTTTAATTGCATGTGTTTAGTTTACGACTGTCAGATAACTCCTTTTTGTGCAATTTCCCTTAAGGACCCCTGTACTTATTTGAAATAGTGTTCCTGTGCTCAATATTGTTGCCTCTTTGTTGCTCTGCTCAGGCACAACGGATCCCCCTTGTAATGCAACTGGCTAAAGGGGATCATCCGTGTAAAAAATAAAATAAATGTAAATCTCCATATGCATATAGTTTTGATAAAACACAATGTATTCTCACATGCATGACTTGGTGCATCCATCAACAGTGTTATAATAATAATGTGTTGAAATATACTTTGATGTACGGTATTAATCGATTCAGGCATGTAAGCTTGTTATTACTCTACCCCAGGTACCACCCAAGTGGAACATTTTCTGAAGAATCTGGATGATGCATCTGAACTGCTTAAGCAGTATGCAATTTCAGTGTGGCAGGTATGTAGATTGAAAACAGTGATGACAGTGGTACAATAGAAAATGCACGTGAAAAAGGTGATTTTTTATCTCTGTTTTTCTTTATTTGCTTTACATTTTAATACATTTCTCAGGTTGACTGCCAAGAAAACCATGTGGAGAGGTTTTGTGAGAAAGACAACATTATTAACAAAGCCTATCTTTTTCAGTAAGTGTCCACGGTTTCCCTTTACATCTTTTTTTTTTAGATGGGCTTGTGCTTTGGTGGATAGAAAGTAATTTTACTGCTTTGGAATTGTATGCTTTTGCATCAACAGACAATGTGTAATCTCTGTTGCAGGCTGAACAAACTACCTCAACCTCTTTACCTAGATACTCTGTTTGATGTCGACTCTATAATGGCCAACACTCTACAGTAAGTATTATTGTGACCCACTCTAAAATGCAGGAATGGGTTGATCAGCATTTTTGTAAAGTGCAACACTGGTGTGTAATGTTACATTTGCATGTGCAAATATGCCATATATTGGAGTGTTTTTTTCAAAGATTACATTTAGGGTAATACAACATTTATTGTTTCAGGATGTTTATACAAATAGGTGTATTCTGTTTTTGGTTTTGAGCGTATAAACACTGCTTTCCAAATCCGTAATTAAGCAACCCTATCATATAGTCTATGGATCTTCTTTGCGATTCTTCGAAGCACGATGGTCAGCTTCTGGACATCGTTGTCTTTCAGCTCCT
>JAZEWU010000023.1:2749774-2760205 GCA_036362915.1 Geotria australis | reverse complement strand
ATCTTATGGACAATATGGCCTAACCCCAATTTTTACTATTCTGAGAAAATGTTTTTAAGTTAAACAAACTATTGATAGCAATACACAAAAAGTGCTAACACTGATGAATACATATTTAGTTTTCACCTTTAAGGAACATAGTACAGCATACATCTTTAGATATAAAGGACATAGAGGCACAGTTTTGTTCAATAACAGAAATACATGTAATTTGTTAGGTTAGCCCAGGTGTCCTTGATATCATCCATGTGTTATAGGATGTGATTTTAATTCAATATTTGAGGTTGAAAATTATATTTCTGAGTTATTTTAGAAAGTAATAGTATACGAACTTGTCGAGTGCCTGTCATTGTTATTTTGGTAAAGGAACCATACCGCTTATACATCCGCAGCCTGCTTTTGATGGAGGAGGTGAGATTTGTCCAGGATAAGCAAGGACTGCAAATCCTCAAGGACACAGAAAGGGGCCGGAGAAATGTTGTGTTTGCTTATCTTCGTGCTACTGGTCTTCCAGGTATGAATGCCTTGAGAAAAAAGTGCAAATTACTTTTCTGTTTGTGTGGTAAGATGTGGCTAGATAAATCTGTTAAACTAACTGCAACTCTAGTTTTTCATTTCCTGCCTACAATACAATACTGTTACAAATGGATTACATTATGTATAATTGACAAAAAACAGTTATACGGGCAGAAATATAGAGAAAACTGCAATTTAATTCAGTGCTTCTAGATTTCTCACACCAGTGTCAATAAACGTATTAAGTCGTATAGCATTCTCCAAATACACTTCACATCCAGCATAGCTGGAATAATTTATTTACAACATTCACTTATGCGTAAACTGAGGTCATTAGAAATAAATGAGGTATCTATAAATGGATCCCCTTGTACAATCGATGATTTCGTTTTTCCAAGGTAACCACTGACCTATCGGAGTGATGTGGTTTCATTTTCAGAACACCGAATATTCATAGAAATGGCATTTGTTTATGGAAACAAATTCATCTTTGCCTTCTCAACAGACCAAAACATTCTAAAGGACCTTGGGTGAGCACTATAGTTTGGAGTTCTTACCTAGGGTTACCATGATTAAGGGATAGTTTATTAAGTTGCTGCCTTCGTGAAACTCTGCATTAAATAACATGCTATTTAAACATTATGACATTGTTTTAAGGGCGGCACGGTGGCGTAGTGGGTAGCGCTGCCGCCTCACAGCAAGAAGGTCCCGGGTTCGAATCTCGGCTCGGGGGCCTTTCTGTGTGAAGTTTGCATGTTCTCCCCGTGTCCGCGTGGGTTTCCGCCGGGCACTCCGGTTTCCTCCCACCGTCCAAAGACATGCTGCCAGGTTAATTGGCGTACTGACTAAATTTCCCCAGGCGCCCTGCGATGGACTGGCGTCCCATCCTCGGTGTTCCCCTGCCTTGCGCCCTGTGTCTGCCGGGATAGGCTCCGGTTCACCGCGACCCTGTACAGGAGTAAGCGGTTTCTGAAAATGGATGGATGGATGGACATTGTTTTACTGTCTCTACGAGGAAAGGAAGATTTCAGCATTTCAGCCTACTGGCCTTCATTTACTCACGATTACCGGTCAGCAAAAATATCTCTGAATGTGTTTTCTGGTTTTACCAAATGGACTGCAACCCTGTACAGGATTAAGCAGTTTCTGACAATGAATGAATGCATGTCCAATGTTTTGCTCAACGTGCTGGGAGCTTCTTCAGTTTCTCATGTCCTGAAGAAGCTTCCCCCAGCATGTTAAAAGAAGCATCGGTCATAATATCGAAAAACGTGCGGTACAACCAGAGAACACAATCATGAATATCTAGTCAGCGAAAATTTCAAGGTCTTACTTTCCTGTCCATGACAGGAAAAGCAATAGCCTGTTATTATTTTCCATTAAATTGTTATTTCATCTATTAGGATATGTTTGTTTATTAACTGGTGCCAGTTTCCTTGGATTGTGCCTACAGTTCATTTCACAGATCCTGGTGTGCATTACCAAGTGATTTGTTCCTGTGCTGTCGTACAGAGTCCTGGAGAATTCCTTCTCCCCGCACCTATGGCTCTACAGCTGTGGGGGTTCATTGCTGAGCAACGACCAGCCATGCCCCGAGACGGCTTTCCGTCAGCCCTTCACCTTGCCTTATTTACATCGCTTCTTTAAGCTCGCTTCAGGGCCACCTTTTGTGAGTAACATTTGTAAAGGATAATAATTATTTAATAACACAAATGGTTTGGTAGTCTTAATCCCGTCCTGATTGATCGCACAAACAAGTCCAATGATAAAAATATATTCGTACCTTTATGTTAACCGCATAGTAAATATTTTCTACTTACAGCTGTCAAAATGCGGAGAGCAAGTAGTGTTATGGTTACCGCACTGCATTATGATCCCATTGATTCGGATTAAATTTATGCCTAGCAACACCAGTGACAATTGTTATCTCAACTTAAGCGCATCCTTGCGAGTAGATGCAGCCTAAACTTAGTACCAGGTATGCTGTGTTAACTAGAGACACATTATGTCATGGGGCTCGCTAATAGCACTGGCTCAAATTGTTTTTTAGATTACAATGTGTTTATCTTAAATGGCATGTATGGCGGTATAATAATATTATTTATAGGTCTCGGTCATTGAAGTGCTGGATGAAAGCCACCGCACTCTTTTCTGTTGTGCAGTCGGTTTAAACATTCGCCAGCACGTTGGTCAATACAGGCTGGTGAAGGGGGCAGAGTGCATCAGTACTGGCTCAGACACCACTCAGCACTGGCTTCAGGCGTAGATGGGAAATTGAACCTGGGTGACTGGGCCCACAATTACAGCATGCTAACCACCAAGCCACTGCCTCATACCACATGTAGGTATGTGAAAAAAATACAATCTTAGCTTTCATTAACTCTTATTTCAGATTGAAACAACAGAGGACCCTGCGCATGTGAAGACAGTATTTTCGGAGCTGCACATCCCGGAGGTGTTTTTGTTTTCACAGAGAGAGACGTACCAGTATGACGCAATCACCGCTCGCACCTTGTCCCATCGCCTACTGGGCTCTGCCGGTGTCGTCCTTGTCCGCTGGTAATGGTTTCTTTGAAACAATGCCCTAGGACATAGTCTGCTGCCTAGTATTCCTGCCGATTGCATTAGCATTAGGCAAACTGCAATGGATCATGCTATTCACGTTGTTTTGTTTTGCCATATTGTATTGTGTCGTGTGCTGCAGTGAGGAACATGGAGTTGCATTTCCAACTGATTTCAATGTCGCTTATAAAGGTGGAAATCCAGTAAGTTTTACTTAAATCGACGTAAAGCTCAACACTTTGAATGTATAACGTGAAGCGAATGGCCAAGCTTGTTTTTTTTTCATGCAAACTTTGGACAAGGATGCATTTCTGGTTACAGGGTGCAAGGGTGGAGTATCTGTTGGTGCAGTCACTGGATTCAGTGGTCACCCGAGTGGAGCAGGAGGAGATACATGGCTCTGAGCAGGAGCTCGATCACAGTGATCATGGTCAGCCCGAAAAAGAAGAAGATTACGATCTCTCTTCCTCAGACTTTATGCCACTCTGGGGTAACAACAGCTATACAGTTTTGTTAATGTTAATCTCTCGGCGGTTGACATTGCGATCAAATGCATTGAGAGTGCTTTGATGTGGTTCGTACGTTTATACTGGGTTTTGGATTGTATTTAAAGGACTGATCACTATTATTGCGGCTCGATTTTACAATAATTTTGTTCTGTCTGTTAAATACGAGTAAAGTTATTTTACTCAATTGACTATGTTCTTTTGTGTGACGGTCGTAGGGGAACACGTTTTCATTTGTTTATTTGTTAATTGAATCAATTATGAATGTGCTTTAATGTCAGAATATTGGCAGCAAAAACCTATGCCTAAAGTTGAATAGTTTCACATAGGTTCTCCCCCACTGCTTGTTCATTAATTGTTTCGGCGAGTACTTTGCTGTTACGTAGATGTGTTTAAACCATGCTGGTTTTGTTTCCTTTCACCTGCCAGTCACGCAGGATGACGAAGTGGTAATGGCTGTAGAAAAAAGTAAACATAAGAAGCTTATCCTGGAAGAGTCGGTCCCTGAACTCACAGACATTGGGTTCCAAAGGATTTTATCGCAGCCAAATATGGATCTGGTCATCTTCTACCTGGGCTGTACGTATGTATTAAAAAGAGAATAATATATACTAATAAAACAGGGGAACCAGTTTAACGATGCATAAAGCTGGTGCAACATGATTACAACTGGGTTACTTTATGTGCACAGTTAATATGTTGTTATTTACTAAAGCAATTCACCAATATAATTATTCCTGCTTTTTATTGCGTGTATTACGGGAACATAAATGTCTTGAAGTTGATATTTTTCACATATTATTGCAGCCGTTGCTGTTGAATAAATGTAGCTTATGTTTCCATCCACAAGGGGATGCTGTCTCAAAAGCTTTTTTATGGACCTTTGCAGAAGTTGCCAAAGAGATGAAAGGTATGTGACTTAAAGACTGTAACAGACAATCAGCTTTTGGCTCATTTGCAACTCATGTTTTATTTATGTACATAGAACATAATTTACATCCTTGAAAGGTGTTTATCCAAGTTAATGAATATAAGTATAGTTCTTGGTAAAGAGCTTTATACGTTGAGAAAGCCGACACACAAACGGTTTATTTTTTTTAAAATTCAGAATAATGCTACATTTCATACCAAAGATAATCACTGGTATGAAATACGGTCCTCCTGCCAATAACGGACTGTTAAAAAAAAACCCTACTCCTTGCACTCACAACTTGAAAGTCTGCCCATGCCCTATCCAAGGCAAATATTTAAACACAATCTCCTTCCAATGAATGCCTTATTTGCGGATGTGAGAGCAACCCTAATGGCTTTTGCTGCACCAGTCCCAGCCCTAGTTTGATATTTTCTGCACACAGCCTTCAGCGGTGTTGGCAGACAAGTCTCCCCGTGGCGCGTGGACTGTGCCGAATGGACGGACGTTTGCCAGCGTGCCAATGTGAGCCGCCTCCCCACGGTGTTGCTCTTTTCTTCACCGGTTCAGGGGCCAACCACCTACCCCAGAACCATGTCAAGGGATGCTCTTCTCAGCTGGGTGGCGATGTGAGTAATTTGCTCTCTCTTCATCCTTCACCGGTGAAGAATCCATGTTCCCCAATCCCATCTTTGGTGGAAGGCCTTTTCACCCATTGTTTGAAAACGCACCCATTTTTCAAAGGATATACTGTGTCTGTATTCAATGTAGGGTGATAAAATGCTTTTCACTTGAAGAAAATTGCACCCCATGCGTGTGTCAATTTCCTTAGGGCATTCAAAAGCATTTAGTGTTGATTTCGTTCATGTTCTGGCCTCAGTAGTGCTCACCCCCAAATACCATAATTTATAATTGTATAAAATAGATTTAAGTAAATATAATATACCATGATGGTGAAGCGGTTAGCGCAGTGCACTATGAACTCGGCAAACCCGAGTATAATTCCGAGTAGTGGCGAACACAAGTAGCGATTGATACTGAACCAGTCCTGGGTGCCTACATTGTCGCTTTCAATATCTCTATAAGCAGTATTTTGTTGCTTTTTTCAATCCCTATTGGTGTCCTCGACATAACAGGAAATGGATTGTCTTAGCCACAGCAACCATGTAATTATGAGTTTTATCTGCAGTGACCAAAAACCCACAGGGTGCGATTACTATTAGTCTGCCATTTAGCACGTGTAATTTTACTCACTTAACAGTAAAAGTCACATCCTACTTGTAAAAAAATATGTATGTATCTGAGTAATCCATGTTAATACGTTTAAATATAATATATTAGCAAGAGGGATGACTTTGATTGGCTTGTCAGTATATACTTATCTAAGACAGTTAGTTTTAAGTCAAAATCTTCGAATCTTTGCATAGATTTCCAAAAACAATATTTTACATTTGAACATTTTAAATGCTCCTATTGTTGACAATTGAAGCATAGTTTTTCCAAAATGAATCCATTTAAAATACAACATCGAACATATGGGCGTACCTCTATACGTTTGTGTTGCATTCATGAAAACTAGAAAGTAAAGCGAAAAATTATATTTCAAAACATGTTTTCCATAAGGTTCCTTTATATAATCTAGATGCATTCCTAAGAAAACTATTTTACCCAAAACCTACTAAAATAATACTGCAACACAACTAAGATATTTTACTTAGAGAGGTCATTTAAAATAAATACTGTACACTATAATTATTATTTTGTATAATTTTGAGCCACCCGAACACCTGTGTTATTACGCCTTAAGAAACCAACATTATGTTAATGTCAGTGCCATCTTCATTTAGCCCGTTGACAACACTTCAGACTCATTAAAAATCTTGATCAAGCCCTCGTAATGGTTGGGTTATTCCAAAATGTTGAGCTGGAGCACCTATTGTTTCTTATTTAAATACACGAGCAAATTGTCCACCCTAGAGGCAATCCTGTTCTGAGCGTATAACACCTTCTTTTAACTTGATAAAGGTGAAAGACTGCTTGAGAGGGTTAATACTAGTGCAAAAGTGGGAATTTAAGCTGAGATTGTGTTAACATTTCAAAAGAGTAATCAATAAGTGGTATGTAAAGCTGAAATTAGACAAAAAAGCCTTGGTGCTGTGCATATTAATTGCCCGCTTATGAAGGATTGGAACCAAGTGCCCTCATACGGACATACATAATCATGGTCTGTCTTCAACCCCCACCAATGAGAGTGGATGTGGGTGAAGCATATCAGATAGCTGACCAATCAGAGTTCGCTGTTTCTACATATATATACAGACATTCAAACACTTGTGCCATTAAAAATATATATGGTGATTCAGCGTTGGTAGTGGTACACAATCACACGTAACAAAAACGCAATGCATTCATCAATAAAACTGCCTAAGAGTTGATATGTTGGGCAGTGGCCCTTTTTCATAGCAGAGACATCTCTTGCCTGTATGTTTTTTTTACTTTCATGGCAGTGTTATTGACGAATGTGCTGGATTTTTATCCTTCCATAGAATTCATTCATTTTCCACATTCGCCACGCCATGCTTTTCTTAGCCTAATAACTCATAATGAGTTATATAACCCCTCGCAATGCTGTTTAGTTTGTATAACCGAGCATGTTAGGAAATGAGATGTGAAAAAGCACAGATGCTTCCAAATAGTATATCATACTGTACGTATTAAAATGAGCAATGTGTTAAGAAATTCATTCCGTATGCCGCAATGCGAGTTTATTTAAAAGTATAAGTAATAAATAGTTCTTGCAAATATTATTATTATTGGAGTATTTACTTACTGAAATTCTCAAACAGTAATACAGGCCATGACAGAAAACAATTTTCAGGGCATTAACAAATGATCATCATGATATATCGTGCTTGACCACTGCTGGTATTAGTATAACTGGGGTGAGTGCCGTCAAAGCCATCGTAAATTTCAGGCTATGCGGATTTCTCCATTGTATACATAGCACAAATGCCTTGCACCCATGTAGTTTTCCATCACGAAAACAACATTAGTCATACAATCTACAGCAGCTGTCCCAAAGCTCCAGTTCTCCCACAGACCCTGTATAGTATGATGTAGGTGTCCATGTCTTCAAACTTTTCCTAAGCACATTTAAATTTGATGAGGCTCCACAGCACACACATATTGGCTGATGTATGCCAGAGTCTAACCAATAATATACGAGGAGCTACCGAGATTGGGATTTAATAATTGATATTATTTTGGTATCTTCCACCTTCCACCTTGTTGTGATTTAGAAAATATTTGCGGAGTACTTATACACTCTTGAATGGTTTTGGGACACCGACTAAATCTGTTGGCCCTCACGTTGCAAGATTCCCAACCGTGAGCCATTGCCAGTATATTTATGTCATAGGCAGCTGGGGGTCATTTCTTAGAGGTTAAATTTACAGAAAAACTACACTTTGTACTGTGAGTGTTTAATCACGTCATGCTCAATGTTAAGGCTCATTACCATCCACAACAAATATTTAATGCTACCTACATTTTATACAGGGGCTACTTTTTAATCAGCGGTATAACAAATAACGTTTTCAGTCATTATACAAACATTTCTTTGATTAATATTTGACAGTTGGTTGCACTTGCTCCAGTGATGAAGAAAGCTTACACTAATAAGATGTTACTCAGACGCAACGACCCATCTGATGATCATACATTGAGTATATTCTTGGTGTAATCATTATAAAGTACATAATTACAATTTGGTGATAAATGAGTTCTAAAACAAATGGAATCACCCAGACAAATACAATAGCTGAATGGATTAATTATGCCCTTATTATTTCTGTACTCGTCTATAGGCTTCATTAAACATATTTGTCATCCATATCCGAGGGCCACTTACATTACACCTTCCATTTAGAAGCCAAACAAACAAATTAAATTAACCAGAGCCGTTTGCTTAACGAGATTTAACTGCTGTTCTAAGTGAGTATTAAATAACAGTTTTACTAATGTCACGTCAGTCTATTATCCCTGTTCCCTGTCGTTTTGTGCCAGCATGGGTGCGTGTGCGCGCGTGCGGGCAGTGTATCTAAAATGCCCGTAATGTGTTTGTTCATTGTAACAGGATTAGAGTGGACACTCTGCTGCCATTGCACTCGGTGAAAGAAACGATGGGTTTCTTGCGTGGGGATCTGCCCGGCTGTGCAGCCGACCTTTGTGATGCGTCCGCCCTCGCCCTGCTCACGGTTGACATGCGTGCTGGTGAGCCATGCCTCGAGCACTTGATTTATTACTAACACCAGCCAACGTAACAACTTAAAAGCATTTTCAGTGCCAGAGTAACTGTTTGCTTTTTGAGTTCTTTTAAATATTTGTTTAATGGCTCAGTTTGGAGTTTGCACCCATTGAAGCTTCTAAAACATAACCATCTGGGGTCCTATAGCTGCAGGTTTGGGTTTTATCTTTTGGATTTAATTTACAAAAACTTTGTATAAAAAAAAGTCTTGGCTTTTGGGTGGCCTCGAGGTTATTTTTTACTCCTGGTAATGTTCTATGAAAACATTGTGAAATGTGAACACGGTGTGTGCTAACTCGTATAGGTAAAATAATACAAATAATTTAAGAATAATATAATTTGTAACACGGGCAAATTTCACGCTTGGTCATGGACGAGATATAGATACTGAGGCACGAGGAAATCGCAGAGAGGCAGGGGGGAAAGTAGCTATGCGGCCAGCGGGCGCCAACGTTTGCCAGAGAATTGCTTTTCAAAGCTGGTCTTTCAGGATAGCCGTGTTGAGCGCCCCCCTCTATCCTAAGCGACATTTCACCTCCCATGTTGAAGGCATCCTCAGGCATTGCTTTGAAAAGCCCTAAAAACCTATACGAGTATATTTGGCAGACACTGCGTGTTATGTAGTATGATATTAATGGCTAGTTCATTGATGAGTGTTTTTTTTATTTGTGGGAGGAAACCCACGCAGATCAGGCGGAGAACACACAAACTCAACACAGAAAGGCGCTTGAGGCAGGAGTCGAACTGCCTCGGGCAGGACTTTCTTTCTGTGAGCCCTGCCACACTGCGGTCTAATGTCATTGTAAAAAAAGGTCATTGTATGATAGCGTCTCGCCAAAAGTTCCAATAAATCCAGGCTTCGAGGAGTTTGCAGCTTGCAATCAAAGGCGTGTGAGTTACAACCACAGTAGGGGAGCTGCTCAGCCTATTATCCCTTTGTCTTCCATGACATGTGTAGCACTTAAAAATCAGACAGCAGTGGGTGTCCACTGGAGAGGCTGGTTTTTATAATTGAAATATGGAGTTATTACTGCTAGCATAGGATTGCCAAAGTCAATGACTACTGCCTGAAGTCTGTTTAAACCGAAGTCACTTTGCCTCAAATAAATATGTCAGAAGGGGTAGCTGTGGTACAGTGGTTCACACACAGCGCTATGGACCCAACGACCCGAATCAAATCGGATTATCAATTCATTTGGTATTTGTGCTGTTCTTATAGCACAAGGCTATCACAAAGGTACTTTGTTTCACAGATGATAGTCTGCAGTAGTTTCATATTGCTATGAGATAATTATGCTATGTGGCTTTACCCAATTAAGGTATTTTGCAAGTAACTTTCAAACTTTGCTCATTTGGACCAAGATGCTGGCACATATGGCCTACTTTCTTTTTAAAATGCGACGGGTGTTTTTAATGTCTACCGTTAAGGGGATGGCGCATATTTTTGGTTAATATACTCGCAGTATTAACCAGAACTGAAACTGTAAACGTGTAACAAGCAGGAAACACGCTACCACTTGGCTATGTCTGCAGCAACCTGGAATCCTGCACAACAGCTCTAAAGAATTGGCTTCAGCAAAACAAGCTCCTCCTCAACCCTAATAAATCAGTCACAATATACATCAGCACGA
>JAZEWU010000023.1:2729247-2741432 GCA_036362915.1 Geotria australis | reverse complement strand
CTACGCCACCGTGCCACCCCTCTTAGTATGTATGTACTGTAATAATTCTATTATTGTTTCAAAATCAAATTGTTTCCTACTTCAATGAGAATTGAGGCAGTGCACATCTGTTACAAACATAAACCAGTTGTAAAAATGTAACATTCATATGGTGAGTGTTATCCATTTCATCCATCCTGGAGAGATCATGCGCTGCGTAAACCCTCAACAAGGATTTTAACTCCGCAACATTCTGATTGAGCCACATTGCCAGATATTATTGTTTAGACAGTTGATATGCTAAGCTAACCCATTAAAGATAACATTTTATTTGTGAGCAAAAAAGGAAAAACATGTAGTGAGATTAGCAGAAGTCATGTTGAGTCACAATCTTGATGTTTTCATTTGGTAAGGCAAAGTAGCAGTAAAAGATTTATCCGAGTTGTTTGAGAATAAATATAAGATGCCGCCATTCTGGCAAGGATTTGTTTCCACCCACACTCCGTGGGCTGCCTTTGGCACCACGACCATAAAGGCTGTTTGCACAGCATTTGACAGAATTTCAAAGTAAACATAATAAAAGCCCTTTTATTTCTCAATTGATGGCACATTTCATGACACAATTTATTTAAAGAGCCTTCCATTTCTCCAATAGATTCTTTGTGGGGAAAAAAATAATTTCCTTTTCTTTTCGCTTTAACTAGAGCACTTCTGATTTGTGTTAGCGGCGTGCTGCACAGATTCTGTGTGCATTATAAATCAGACTTATTATTGGACCAACAAAGTATTACCATTTTTATGCCAAATACCACTACTTTTGGACATTTGGTGCCATTTTCTTACATTGTGCATTGCTTGTGTGTGAATAAATGCATTCGTAAACAATTGCAGCAGATACAAACGCGAATGAACCAAGGGTTCAAGCCATTACAGGTTGTATTCTGTGATTTGGTTCCTTCTCAAGTCCCTGTAATAAGAGTGGCTGATAATGGCACTGTGAATGCAGCGATAAACAGCCACTCTCCGGTAGCTGTTAATGCTAATAGCCTTGCTGCAGCATCAATTTGATAAAACCGTGGTAGATTATGGTATGATCCAACTCTGAATTGATGTCTGAGCCCAAGTATATTTGATTTTTGAGCATTTAATTATATACCGTTGTTCAGGTCTCTTACAATGCTTTATGTTTGCAAATCTCTTGCCTTGGGTTCTCAAAATTTAATGTGAAGTCATAGAGTGGGTTTCCTTTAATTTTGCCTGGGTCCACATGTCAACAATAAATCAAATGTGGAGCAGTGCCATAATAGAAATTGTTGCTCAACGTCATTAAATTTGTATCCAAATGCGAAGCCCTGCAGTGGTTTACTTTGGCTCTTATAGTAAACCACTCGTCTTTGTTCCTTCAGCAAAACTACACGAACTCTTTTATGAAGCCCTCTCGTGGCTAGCAGACCTCGACATTTGTATTTAGCTCCTGGATGTATTGCCATATGTAACAACAGAATAGAATTAACATTTTTATTTAATTTAAAATCGCAGGACATTGAATTCTATAACACTGCACAGCTGCCGAGTTATTGAAACTCAATAAAAAAACACCAAAAGTCTTTAAAGCTGCATCTAACCAGACCTAACATGTGGCTCAGTTCATTTACGAGTACATTGCTAAAAAAACAACAATGAAATAAATATCATCTCTGTGGCTGGTTACAGCCTGATGTATTTCATTCCACTAACCCACCCCTATGTATTTTCCCCAGATGTTCTGCCAGACAAGACATGGCCTCCATCACACCCAAGCCTGGACTTTCTGGCCATCATGGACGTGGAATCGCCAGGGTTCGCCGTGAACCGTCAACCGAACGGAATGAACGGCGACGACGGAGACGCAGATGATGGTGACGAGCATAGCGTGCAGGACGAGTGGAATGAAAGGGATTTGAATCACAGACTGCCCGACTATAACGGGATGGAGGAAGGATTCCAACCAGGCCATGCACCCCAAAGCGCTGGCACTGAGAAAACACACCAACCCCGGCCACCCACACAAAGACAACCTAATGACAGACATGTTGAGCTATGACTGGGAACTTCCCCGCGCCCCCCAACCCCCCTTCTCGGTTCACAAAATGATATTATTCCGTTGCCCATGTGTCCTTTCTAATGGTCCAGCATGCTGTTTAATCGACATTTTTTGGATAACTTGGGATCCTGCCTTACCCATGCCATGTGTGGGGGAGGGTACGGCATGCCAATCAAAGTGCAGCTGGTTTGTTCCATGTGAAAAAGCCCACCTTTTACCCCCCCCCCCTCTAGCTCTGTTAAGCTTCACTTGTCAAAATCAATACCCGACCATTTGTCCATAGGTATTATCCAATATATCCTTTGACCCAACTCCCACACACACACACACTGGTCATTTGTTACTGTCTGTAGACTGTGGGAGTGTCATTCAACCAGATCTTGAGATAGAGTTCCCCCCCCTCTCCATACACATATTTCTATAGGTGCTTTGCTTTCCTCACACATGTATAAAGATGCTCATTATTTGGCTGAAAACATCTTCAAAATAAAACTCAATGCAGGACCCAGCTATGTAAGTAAATTATCACATTTATTTCAGAGGCGTTACAGCTTTGTTGTGGAAATCATAAAACTTGGGAGATAATGGATTAACATTAAAGTGATGAAAACCAAGTGAAGTTTGTGTTCCAAATGTTTTTTTGTTATACTTCCTAGTTTTGTTGACAAGAGCATATTAAATCATAATTCTCTAATTGTTACCATTAGCATTCCTGTAATTGTGAGACAATCTGGGCAACTGTAGGTGAATGCCACTTATATAAAACTTCGAGTGTACAGTGTAATTATGATGTATGAGCAACTATTGAATAAAGTTAAAATATTTCATTCGTATCCCGCTGGTTTTCCCCACCTTTAAAATGATAACAGTTCCAGTTCATGTAAGTTCACAGTCAAGTATGTGGTGTGTTGAAGAATGAAAATAAGGAGAAGTATCTTTTCATCTTACAAAGTCAGGGTTCTGTGATTCCATAACAAGGGTTTAATTTACGTCTACTGCTGTGGGTGTTTTTTCTTCAAAGGGACATGCTGTGTCCTCTGCCCTTGCTTTGCGGTGATCCTTTGTATTTTCCTAACAGAAAGCGATGTCAGCTTCACCCCATTTCCCACTTGCTTGTCATCGCATCAATAAAATACGACTACCATCCATTGCAGAGAAGAACAGAGTTTCATCTCTGAGCCTGAGCGGTGATAACGTACTTGCCTGGGCTGGCCTCACAATAGGTCTCTGAATCAATGGTACAGATGTAAATATCTTACCGTTCCCGCATGCCTGGGCTTTGCTGTGTTTTTTGCAATTACTCTTGGAATCATACAAATTCGAAATTGTGTGTTACTCGGCAACAAAACGTTACAATTTTATAAAGTTTTGTTTCCAATATTTTTTGGTATTTGGATTGTAAATTGTTTAAAATCGATGCATTTTTTTTATGGTTAAAATGTTTTGTCTTGTTTTTGTGCTCGTTGCACATTGAACACGTGGATTTTTTTTTCAGTAATTTATTTAAACCGCAATAAATCATATTTTGTTCTTGTCTAACATATGAATGTGAACATTTAAAGTTAAATGGAAATAAAATTGGACAATAGGGGAAAGATTATTAAAACATGTTGTTCCCGCTTTTGCTTTGTTAACACTTATTTTAACATATGTGATCATTGCCTGCTTGGCTAAGACAGTTGTATTTAACATATGTGATAACTGCATTTGTGGATGAGGCAGTTGTAGTTTTAGATGTGTGATGTTTGCTTGGCTAATACATTTGTCTGTTATATATGTGATCACTGCCTGCTCATTAGCTAAATAGACAAAAGTGGCATGCAGTGGTTTGTAGAACATGTGCTTTTGCTCAGGGACATCACATACGGCATCTGAGTGGACTTATTTTCCCAAAAACACTGGATGTTGATGTCCCCTCAATTCCCATGAACTTATAACTTTAATCAGTCATCTTAAGGGTAATTAATTCTTTACTGTATACAGAAAGCCATTTACTTTCCAAGCTGGTGACATGATTATCATTATTATTGCCCATAGGGGAACATTTTAACTTTCTCTGCAATAAAAAAAACATGAATTTGTTTCTCGCTGCAATGTTCTGTTGCATAGTAATTGTTGGAAATATGTAAAGGGTTTATTGTACTCTGTTGACCTATTGCAGATATCCGAGGCTTCAGAATCGGATATTCATTATACTGTCAGTATTAATGGCAACACACAAAGCACGAATGTGTACAGGTCCTTACGAAAGTAGAAACCCGCTATTATAGGAAGGCACAGAAGTATCCATTATTTTCCTACAATTCAGTAGTACTACATTTTTGTTGTAAAACCCCAGATAGAAAACTGATGAATGATAAAAGCGTTGGCATTCTACCCAGACCATGTGGCTAAACCTACAGATTGCAATCTGTCTTTGGGTCATGCCCAAAACATTGTATAACAGAAATCAACCCACCCACAGCACTTTCCACTGTAAGTTTTAAACAGTAGCAGATGGGCGTTATAAAAAAAAACATTTTGATATATATTTAATAATTATGTTAATGCAATTAATTAAAAATGATTAAAACGTGTAATTGCTACAAAGCAACAGCTTAGCTGTTTTATCCATTCGCGCAGTACATTACAAAAATAACATTTTTTTCCAAAACACTACATTGTCTATCCCCGTAGATGCCATGTCAATGACGGTAATTACGCTATTAAAAGTGTTACACAGCTGATCGAGGTGTAGAATCCGACACACTAGAGTTGGAAGCCAGCCTCAGAACCACCATGCTCCTCATTCGGCCTAAGGGGGTTTAACCCTTCACGTCACCACTATTACAATGGAAAGTAGTCCAGTGACAAGCGTCCACCTGGGCATTTCATTTTACATGGCACAGAAGACGTGCACATTATCATTACCCGCCTTCATCCTGTACTGGGTGCGGGTTTGCTCCGGGTTATCATGGTTTCTTCCGGAAAATAAAAAAGCAGTTGGCCGATAACATCATAATATTGAATATAGGGGACAGTGTCTGACTGGCTAACCGCATGGCTTGACTCCAATTGCATTAACGTGTGCGCCTTGTAGATTGTAAACGTGTAGTTATTTTATTTCCTTGGCAGACATGGGATGCCAGTCCAATGCAGAGCACCTCGGATGAGATACCGGTCTATCACAGGGCATTGGGGGCAATTTTGTCCGCAGGTCAATTAACCTAGGCAGCAGCGTGTCTTTGGGAGGAAACCGGAGTACGCGGCAAAAAAACCACGCGGACACGATTAGAACATGCAAAGTCCACGCAGAAGGGTACCCGAGCCGGGAATTGAACACAGGATTTACCGTGAGGTGGCAACGATACAAACTGTGCCACTGTAACGCTCACATACGAGTCCGGATAAAGTATTATTTTTTCAACGTAAACAAAGCCAGCCTCGCAATGTGCCTGCCCCCTCTTGGCTGGGTTTCAACCACAATTCACGACCCCTGCAACGTTTATCTGAACAGCGCAGCTTGACGGGGAATGACCATGAGCGAGACAAGCGGCTCTATATGACTAATGCCGTGTATTTGATAACACTGGCATACGTGCGGAGTTGTGTGTGTGCGAGCTCTGTAACCCGAGTTCGATTCCGCGATACGGCTATAAACACTGGTGGTGAGTGATATCAGAACCAGTCCCGGGCCTCTCCTAGGTCAACTCGGCCTTTAATGAGTACCCGGTGCAGTGCGTAAACGGATATCAGCAATTAGGAATCAAATGTCGTCAGGCGTGATTCTAACCGCACACTCACTTCGTGTGCCGTAGCGACCTTCATCGGTGCTCGCAAACAACACTTGTTCCAACAGCCAACGAAGGCCACACAGGGTCGTTTTGGCCCATGTGTGATCGTGTCCAAATAAATCTCTCAAAAGGACGAAGAGGGGGTGGGTCTCTCCTTTCACGGTGGAATTAATATTATATCATATGCATGAGATTACAGCCAGCTGCTATGTTAAAATATAAATATAGAGATACTGTACCGACTGCTCTGCAAAGGTGGTTGCTGTCACGATGAAAGAAAATTGTACCGAGTCTGCGCGTACACATGTAGGCAGATTCACACATATTGTGTGCGTACACACAGATACACAGGGGGCAAAATGCATTTCTTCCGCATTCCCTTTTTAAAGTGACAGAGATAAACATACGGTCGCAATTGAAAATTGTCAGCTTTAAAAAATGTACGATTTCATACAGCACTGTTGATTGTGTTGTCAATGGAATATGAATGATTATCTTCACAATCATGATATAATAGTCGTGTTATAATATACTTTGAACATTCAAAATACGTGTAATGGATACCAGCTGGTATAGTGCAGAATAAAGGAATAATTTAATTTCGTATGTGTCAGTGTGTGGGTTTTAAAAGAAAAACTAGCTTCAGTGGTTCCGCTACGACCTGTTTTGCCCTTAGCTCCATTGCTAAACTGATGGTTTTTCCCCTGACAGAAAAAAACATGTTCATCTACGCTTGCACGAGCAAAAACTAACACCCCCGCACAAATTCTGATTTTGTTATTAGTTACATGATCAACACAGTGTTAAAACATTCCTCAGCTTTATAAAGTGGAACAGCTGTAGTTCTTACCAGATGTCGCCCAAACTCAAAGCGTGAAAAGCCATTTAAGAACATAAAAGTGAAATATGGGGCGGTATGGTGGCGCGGTGCGTAGCGCTGCCGCCTCACAGCAAGAAGTCCCCGGGTTTGAATCCTGGCTCGGGGCCTTTCTGTGTGGAGTTTGCATGTTCTCCCCGTGTCCACGTGGGTTTTCACCGGGTACTCGGTATTCCTCCCATGGTCCAAAGACATGCTGTTGCATAGGTTAATTGGCCTGCTGACTAAATTGCCACTGGTGCCCTGTGATGTACCGGCGTCGCATCCTGGGTATAGCCCTGCCTTGCGCCCTGTGTCTGCCGGGATAGGCTCCGGCTCACCGCAACCGTGTACAGGATTATGCGGTTTCTGACAATGGATCGATGGAAAGTGAAACATGTGGATACACATAGACAGTGTATTGAAGCTGGAATAACGCAATGAGCTAGGAACCATCTTTTTCACAGGTATCCTGGGACAAGTTGGTGAGTCAGTCAGTTTTTATTTTACCTGGAAGGAATCGTTGAGCTGTGTAGCTCCTTTTAACAGTTGTCCAAGGAGGGTTAAGCAGGTTACAACATCTCCAGGCACAGGGGGCAATTTAGTTAGCAGGCCAATTAACCTATGCAGCAACATGCATTTGGACTGTAGGAGGAAAACGGAGAATCCGGCGAAGACCCACGTAGACACGGAGAGAATATGAAAACTCCACACAGACAGGTTCCCGAGCCGGGAATCGAACCTGTGCCCTTGTGGTAAGGCGGCAGCGCTACTCACCACACCACCGTGGTTGGCAATGGTGAAAGATTAGAAAGTGATTTGGCTCGGTAGATAAACTTAACATTATCTAACCAAAACAGCATAACATGGACAAGAATTTAAAAAAACATTGGTTCCAAAATTATACTAAGGATAATATCCTTGCAATTTCACAGTTGTTAAATAACTGTTGCAAGTCACATTTTGCAAATGTGGGTATATTTAACACTGAGTGTGAGTTTAAGAGCGTATCTTGATGGCAAATTCGCCAACATGAGAGAGGAAGACACCAAGTAATTCCGCAATGTTGATTCCGCAACGGCAAAAGCTTTCAAATCAAGTTCGATTCTTGTTCTAGGGACGATGCACAAGCAATTTGATGTTCATTATAGAATATTACCTTCTCCCAGTAGTGTTAAAAAGGGTCATCTTGATAGAGAGCAAGATGTGCCATTACGAATACTAAAGATGAATATAACCCAATAAAGATCTCGTCTGGAATCAAGTGCTGTAACATTTGAGTTAAGCTAAAGGTCACAATAGTGGGTCACTGTAAATCAAATTACAATGATGTATTGCCCTGGGTTCATTTACTGTTGTATTTGCAGTTGACCTACCTTTAGGCTACGTCACAGCAATCAGACTGGCTCAATGGTAGCTTCCATAACCTCAGGATTTCGTTGGACCAGTAGGCAGTGCTTGTTTCTATAGAGAAACCATGTTTTTGCTTTAATTTTACCGTGAGATTCGATCAATACGGGGTGGAAATGACAGTTTTTGAATCTGATGTTGGTTTTCACGGCTCCATTCGTGATGGTTGCTTTTCGGAGCTATTCTTCCACTATAGCCGTGTCGAGCTATCTCCCTCGCGAAGTTTCGCCTCCCACGCCTGATGATGCGTGATTTTTAACCAACACGTCAAGTGTCTGAAATCTAGTGAAGTTCTGCTATTTGGCAGAATAGTATTGTTCAAACTACACATTTCTCAAAGCGCGACACACAGTGTGCAAATATCACGATAGGCGTGAGTGATGGATAAGCTTATTGCACGGATAAACAAAGCCCAGTCCAGCTCAGGCCCAATAACGTCGCTCTGCTCAGTGTCCCCCCGAGCGAGGATGAAAACGAATCCTCCCCACAGTCAATTGGACTAACGACTGACTAACCCGGAGCAACCAGCGCAATGCAGAGACGCCACAGAAATACAGAACAGGTGGTTACAACCTCCGGCGTCTCATTCAGCGAATTCTTCTCCTGGAGACAAAGCGAGCAAAAGCCACCACAGGTGGGTCAAGCTGCGGTCTCACATCTACCGTCTTCTAGGGTTGCCACCTGTCCTGGGTTTTTTTGTTTGTTTGAGGAGGCAGCTGTGTTGGAAAAAAAAATCTGTCAGCTTTCTTGGACCAAGTTCATTATTCAAAGTCCGGGTTTGTGCCAGTCACGCCTACAGCACTTGGTCACTTGTTGTGTTCAGCAACACGATAGGTATTGGATAGCCATCGAGGAGATCACCATCATCATCATCATCATTGACAGAAACTGCTTAATGCTGTACAGCGTTGCGGTGAGCTGAAGCCTATCCCGGAAGACACAGGGCGCAAGGCAGGGCTATACCCAGGATTGGACGCCAGTCCACCACAGGGCACCGGGGGCAATTTAGTCAGCAGGCCAATTAACCTATGCAGTAAGCGTTGCTTTGGACTGTCGGAGGAAACCGGAGTGCCCGGCAAAAACCCACGCAGATACGGGGAGAACATGCAAACTGTACACAGAAAGGAACCCGAGCCGAGATTCGAAAGCGAGACCTTCTTTCACGTGAGGCGGCAGTGCTACTGACCGCGCCACCGTGCCGCCCCACCTAGGAGATGGAGCGATGAAATGAGCTTGGGTGCACGGGCTGCTAGATAAATTGCTAGATGGCGGGACGATGAGAGCTGATGAGAGCTGGTGAGAGCTGGTGAAGGCTTGGGGAGGCCTTCATTCATCAGTGGTTTGATCACGGCCGATGATTTATTGAAATGCAGCATTACGCTTTATACACAGGACTGTAATTATGGTGTGGATTTGTGTAGACAATTATGCTTGTTTATATACAAGTAGAATTCACGGTCTTACTAGCTGCAGCTTAGTGGTAAATACAATGTCCTGGAAACAAATATCTGTGTGCATTCCTACAAGTATAACTGGTATTGTCCCGAAGCAATCTGTCTATGTTATAACCAATCTAGCTTACGTGTATAAATAATTATCCCTATTGGAAATGGGAATGGAGACATTTTAACGCGGAACCTAATCGTCCTGAAATTCGTGTTAACTCCAGTTCCCCATAACATGCGGTTGAGTGTTGATTTTGGAAAAAAAACATTCCAAAATGTTCCAATACACGCTGGTTTTCTGAGAAGTGGTATTGTTTCCTAAACCCGTTCTCTACAACTTGCTCCTTTTAATCTAAACGTTTCACTGAAGGAATTTAGCTCCCAAAAATTTAGCCAAGAAGAAAGTTCCATTGTGACAAAACATTTAGAAGAATAGTTGATTAATTCTCGTAATTGTGTGAGAGAGAGAGAGAGATTATACAACGTGAATATCCCTGCTGGTCATAATAATCTTTTTGACCGCCTACACGCGACCAATGCGTCAATCTGTACAATGCCCTAAATATAACATCGTCTAACAAAATAAGTTTACATATGCAACAACAACAACCGTCCTTCGCCACTAAGTGGCGGTGACGTCACCACGTCGCCTGTGCCAGGCCATATGCACCTTGAGGCCACGTGAAGTGTCGAAGGCCCGTCGACAGGAGGTCACAGGACAGACCCAGGTGTCACGGGCTGCCTGACTGAGATGACCGGCAGATTACACCACCTGAGCTCCCTACAGTGCCAACTTGCTGTGCTTTGGCTGCGCGGCGCTCGGCTCGCTGTTGTGAGCGTCGCTCCTCCGCCCTCCGTTGTTGCTGGAGGGCGACTGCCTTCAACTGCCCAGTAGCGTCCTTCACGAACCCCCTCCACAGAGGTCGATCTTGACACCGCCGGTACCAGTTTTCATCAAGTCCACCCAGCTCCAGATCCTCCTGTGCCGGATCGGTCCATCCTCTTCTCTAGCCCGTGCCGCGCCCGTTTAGCCCCCTCTACCCAACCAAACAGCAGCTGCTTGGAGCTGTGTATACATATACACGGCACACGAGGGGGTGGGTGACCAGCACCACGCCCGATACATATGCATACACGTATACACTTACACACATATTAAGAACTTGCAAAATTCCCTCTTTTGTTATATCAAACTAAAACATCACATCCTGAACGGGCATTAACAATGAGTAACTAACGCTCGTTATCACATTCCGTATCGTTGTGCTTAATTGAATATAAACAGGGGTAAATTGTTCACAGTGGGCGCGTCTAAACTATGCTCCTCGCATGAGTAACGTGTCGACACACAGCATTATTTCTGAGAATGCATGCAGCCTTATCGGGCCCCTTATCATGAACTCATGCCAATATTTCCATTAAAAAATCATAATCATAATCCGGATAAAGGGCGTTTCGCCATCAAGGGAACTGTTTTGTTTGCAAGAAAATTCCTCCATCCATCCATTGTCAGAAACCGCTTTATCCTGTACAGGGTCGCAGTGAGCCGAAGCCTATCCCGGCAGACACAGGGCGCAAGGCAGGGGAATACCGAGGATGGGATGCCAGTCCATCACAGGGCACCGGGGGCAAAAGTGCATCAGTACAAACACAGAGCACGCGTGCTGTTTTGTGAACGCTCATTTATAAAGCATGCCTATCAATGCGGCGAGTGATAATTCTGTCTCGCCACTGAAATAAATGCCTCGAAGTGGCCTGCACACACAACGGGTAAGAGAATACTTTAAGAGATGGAATGAAAACCTTGAATTATGGCCAAAAACTAAAAATAAATCAGGCCGTGAATGTATGGCCATCGGGTTTCGGCTTTGGAGAATAGCAGGTTATATTATTCGGAATGTAGGGTTTTTTCAAGCAGCAGTGGATAGAACATGACCCACGTGTGGCGCCTAAACAGATAGCAGTGATTTATTGCACTGAACCAGAACCATCAGAAGGAGTATAAACGAGTAACGAGGCGGTTTCTCATTGTTTACTGCTGGAAAATGCAGGGTTTCCTTTAAGAAAACAAAACCCCACACTCGGCGACCACCAACAATGATACGTTTCACACTCTGTGTGTTCTCATCACACATTCCGATTGTGCCCTCTTGTGAAAATGTTATTTTGGGTTTCTAAAAGGATCTGCCATTTGCATATAAACTACTAATTTTGGCAACAAATACCACGCGGCTTTGCTTCTTTTTCTGCATTTCTACAAACACACGTTGTGATATTTCACATATTCAAATAAGGCACAAAAAACGAAGGGCTTTTGCTTTGCAGTCTCATAGATTAGAGAGTTTGGAATGTGTGCAAAAAATGTGTGCAATAAAAAACCGTTGGCTTCATCGGACAGTTTATATTAATTATGGAAGCATCATCACAGGCGATGCTTCCAACGTGGGAGGCGAAACGTCGCGAGGGAGAGATGCTCATGGTCATGAACTTTGGGGTAATGACCGAAAGAACGAGATCGCGGATACAAGCGGCAGAAATAAGGTTTCTCCGTAGAGTTGCTGGGCTCACTCTCCGTGACAAAGTGAGGAGCACAGAAATCCGGGACAACCTCGGAGTAGAGTCGCTGCTTCTTCGGATTG
>JAZEWU010000023.1:2701934-2721616 GCA_036362915.1 Geotria australis | reverse complement strand
ATTCAATGTCGCGTCCATGACCGGGCGTGGAATTTTCACGGCTCGTTACGCATTGTATTATTATTATAGTACCGGTCTCTCCTACATATCTCTTACGACAAACTCATATTGGATGCGGTAAGATTCCGGAAGCTCAGCGGGCTTGTGCCTGGTTAGCAGGCGCGTTGCAGCCACGGGTGTTGCGGGTGTTGCGACATCCGCACTTTCACAGAAACATGATTCCATCCCCCCCACTTTTTCCTGCAACACCCGCGGCTGCGACGCGACTTGCTGGTTAGTACTTTGGACGGGAGACTCACTGGATAATCCAGGAGCTGTCGGTGTGAGGTTGTCTGGAAGATGACAGGATGCAAATGTTAAATGTTTTAGATTTATCTGTGCGGGGCTTTCATTGTTTACTCCGAGTGATCTGGGTTCTTCCAACGTGAAACCAAACAGCCACGTTGAATGGAATTGTCCAAACATCCCAAAGCAGGATCCTATTAAGAAAAGAGTCAAGAGGCTTTTACGGGTAAATAAAGCTCATTAATATATTATAAGTTTTAAAACAAAAGTCAAGCCCCAGTCAAATTAACAACCGGTCTTCGCCAAGTGCCGTACATGCCTGACCACGCGTTGAACTGTGACGAAGTGACATCCGGCGTCAACATGAGTGACACTTTGGGGGACACGAAGTTGGCCTGTTGGTGGGTCCCAAAAATATGATTTCGTCAAAATATTTCCCTATACAGTTCCAAAGAAAAGCCACTGCCAATATTGATTTGATGTATTTATTCTAACTACTGTGCAAGCAGGCATTTTCAGCTGCTTTCAAAGTTTACTTCCAGTTGATATTAAATCAAAGGTTGTTGTATAGGCTACAGCCTAATTAAGATACAGAGTTGTTCTAAATTAGAACGTCTGACATTTAAAAGCAACACTGAATTCGCTCCCGATCGCCGCTCCCGTTGTCGACGTTAACTCCTGTGCGAGCGCACCGAGAGGCGCACGATCAGCTGGCTCACGATCTTTCCTTAGTCGTCACAGCGAGGTTATCGTTGCTATTGTTATGGAGAAAACGCATGAGTCATTGTATTGGAATAATGTGGATAATCCAATTCCTCATGATCCTCCAAAACCGCAATACCACCGATGCCACGATCCAGCGGCACGGTGGCGCGGTGAGTAATAATAATAATAGCGTTTTATATAGCGCCTTTCACCCGAGGGTCACAAAGCGCTGCCCGCGGAGAGAACGGCATGTCAACAACGACAGAGGAAAAAAACGACATAGAGTAGCGCTGCCGCCTCACGGCAAGACGACTCGGGTTTGAATCCCGGCTCGGGTGCCTATTCTCCCCGTGTTCGTGTCGGTTTTCACCGGGTACTCCGGTTTTCTCGGACAGTCCAAAGACATGCTGCCTAAGTTAATTGTTCTGGCTAAACTACCCCCGGTGCCCCGAGATGTTTTTAGAAGGGTTAAACCTCCCCGCTGGGAAAAAAACAACTGTTAGAACGCACTACATAAGCTCAACGGTTCCTTCCAGCTTACATAAGAACTGACTTGCTGACCTTCAGCAGTTGGCACCGATCAGCGTGGCGAATGTTGTCAACACTACTCCCCATGTGGAACCGTTGCGTGGCGGGCAGAGCTGCCACCTCACTGCAAGAAAAGGCTCGATTCCCAGCTCGGGTGCCGTTCTGTGTGGCGTTTGCACGTTCTGAGAATTCCTCTCCCTAGCCGTTATTTCGGGATAGCCGTGTCGAGTGTTCCTTCTCTTTCCTTCGGGGACACGGCTATCCGGGAGGAACAGCTACGGAGAGCAAGGTTCATACGTCGAGCGGTGAAAACTGTTGTCCGCGTGAGCTGATCTCATCGTTCCATCAGTGCTTTGAACGTGCTCCTGTGCATGTTCCCCGCTTTGGTTGACCACTGTCTTCAGTTTACGCCACCAGCCATCGTTCTTTCTAAGGACATGTCCTGCCCAAGTCCGCTTATATTATTTGAGTCAATATCACGCGTCTTAATTGGGTTTGTTCCCTAACCATGTGTTCCTCTTTCTGTCTGTTGGTTAATACCAACAATGAACTTCTCCATGACTTTCGTACTTTCAGCGTTTGTTCCACGTTCTTGACAATAAAAAGGAAATAAGTGCACAATAAATGTATAATTGTTTCTGATCAAATATACGAACGTATTTTTCCCAGAACACTCTATTGCAGTGCATGTTGAGTTTGCACGCTACGTCCCTTTTTTACACTGGATGCCAATGTGGTTCCGAGAGAATGGCCTTGCAAAACATACTAATTTACAAGCCATTCACGGTGGCGCGGTGAGTAGCCCTGTATCTGCCGGGATAGACTCCGGCTCACCACAACCCTTTACACAATTAAGCGGTTTCTGACAATGAACGAATGAATACAACCCGTTGTCAAGACGCTGATTGATGAAGACTTCCATATGCCGTGCCAGTCACAGGGATTGTTTGACCATACTTCACCACGCTGGCCATTTTAGGGTTGCGGAATGAACGAACGGGTAGGTGGAGGAAGGAGAAAAATCAGCTCAGATATCACGAACGAAACTTGGGTCGCTGGATTTATAGTGCAGTACCGCCAACCGCTGTGCCATCACTCTACCTCCACGCTCAGCAAAGACATCGAGTGAAGCGCCAGCATTTGTTGTACATGTACCTCTGCTGACGAGCCCGAGGAGGTTGGATCTGGTCCAAAGTTTAAGCAAAGCTTAACCAAGTTCAGCTGGGTAATGTATGCCTGGAATGCTATTATCCCCAAGGACTAGACTTCAAAGTATACATCCACATATATATACACCCATATTTCAAATATGACTAAAGATTCTAAAACGAGGATATCCCCCCCCCCCCGCGAACGGGATAAGACGCAGATGCGCATCGTTGCACGTGGATAATAAACGCAGTTTACAAACCGGCTCGTACGACCGGCCCGATAAAGTATCGGCGCGGCAAGTTGCATTAATATTTCACGCCGGAGTCTGCGCAATTTAAAGAGTCTTTCCCCGCGTCTGACTGTAAATTACGGTCGGTTTGTGGTAGAAAAATTTTTTTTGAAGAGATGTGCAGACAGCGACGCGCAATGAGACATGCGCCGAGCGGACGAGATGATCACACACTCTCTCTCGCTCGATCTCACACGCATCACAACGACGCCGACATCACAACGACATCATTACGGTTCATGTCTCTGTCTCTACATCAGGTCGTGTCACCTGTTCGGTGTATTTTATTGATGTTGCCGGCTTAATTGACCGCTGTCCAGGTTCACCCGGCTTTGGCCGGTTGCTTCCCAATGGTCGTGGTATTGGCATTGTATGGCCGGATGCCCTTCCTGACGCCGACTTCCTTTAGTCGGAGGGTCTCCAGATTACTATTTGCCTGCGACACCTTCCGCCCGAAACCTATTCATCAAGAGAGATTCTAGCAGGCGTGCCAGACTCTAGACCTGTTCACCAACTGAGACCCTAGCAGGAGTGCTAGACTCCAGGTGACATAGCTCTGGGGTTTATTGGTAACAGCAAACCCCTCCACCACAATAAGGTTCCGATCCATAAAGGTTACCGCAATAATACGGAAAATACAAATAAAAATCAATAGTAATGATAACAATTTTCAAACCTTTTTCAAGCCTCTCCTGGATCAAGCCCTCCCCATGCCGTTTAGGTCGTATTTTGCTAGACCATACTTCACCATGCTAGTCAGTGCAGGTTGGTGAAGTGGGGCCCAGGACCGGTTTACAAAACGCTCGTCACCGATGTTATTAGCCGTGGCCAGGAATAAACCAACGCCCACCACTTCCTGGGTAAAGGTCTCATTAAATAAGTATATAGGATCTCACCGATGTGAATTTTATTGGATTTTTATGTCTACAAAGTTGAAAACGTGGCGTAAAAACACAGTGGGTCAATGCTTGGGTAGTAAAATCCAGCATTTTAAGAAATATATTTTCGCTCGCAAAAAATATGGTGTTACTCAAAAGCTATGTTAAGCACAAACGTTCCATTGCTGGTAAGGCTGCCACTGAATACTAAATTTATATATACTATCCCGATCATGAATGACCTTAGTAAATCAGCTTTCATGGAGTGTAATGCTTCAGTCGATCGGGAACAAGATAAGTACACCGGCAGTTATAAGTATTTCTACAATGTTTACGTGTTCTTGATGTGAACCACTTTAAACGTTGACATTTTAGCTGAGTCGATGTATCACATTCACAATCACAGTTTAAATTTACAAACATTATTTACGGCCCATTGTCAATTCCATTGTAGACAAAAAAAGGCAGTTGATTCAGCGGAAATTGATGCAGTCATCCAATCTCATGCATTAACAAGATATATTTAGAGACAACAAAAGGCATTTACAAAATATGGATCAGCATCCTGAGAATGCATGATGCGAGCAGCAAAATCCTGACTGGGGAGACAGACATAGAAAACGTGTGTTCAACCAAAGTTATTCACAGAAGCATTAGACCATGTTCTGATGTAGGTTTTCACGGCTTGATGTATGAAAATGTATCTCCAAAGCTGGTCTTTCGGGAGAGTAGTGTCAAGCGTGTCCTCCCTCTCATTCGCGATGTTCTGCCTCCTATGTTGGAGGCATTTTGACTTCTCAGAACGATGGTTCCCTCTTCAGAACGCACGCGGAAGGAGCGCTCGATACGGCTATCCTGAAATAACATTTTAGGAAAACAATTATCTTTAGACTGTTTTCCGAAAATTGGATTCCAGATATCGTTGGTGAGATCATTGGTGAGTGATATTAGAACCAGTCCTGTCACAAAATCCCCTCCGTCAACTTCACCAACCTGTCCTGAACAGTGTTGGAAAGTACGGTTAAAACACCCCCCCCCCGACGACCGACACAGCATCGAAAGCTCCGAATCCAGAAGCGGACTGACGAGAGGATTGCGAATGTGTTCTAATGATTCAGCATTCTTGGAATTTGACTGGAAAAAGAGCCTCCAACGCGTGGTCAATATACAACGTGAATACCACTGTACAGTATATAGCGCGTCGTAAATAATGCACATTCCCTGTTAAAATAAAAATGATGGCATATCGTGATTTACAAGTCCATGTATATTAGATGAGCGGCGTTAAGGAATCGCAAGGTGTGATGCGGGCAGATGAAAACCCAACATCGCACACACTTTATTTCGGCTAATGTGACGCCGTTGGTAATTCAAGAGCCCGATTTTGGAATCTCCTCAACGCTGAAATATTTAATGGTACGTTATAAACAGCTTCACGGGGAAGCTTTCTATTAATTCCACAACAAAGTGCTTTTTTGGACGCAAGTTAATTATGCATTCTGTGGCTTAACTGCAGGATTAAATTTTCATGATAAATAATATCTTTACCGTTCTTTGTCAATCCACTGCTAAATGAAAGCCTTCGCGCTCATTCCCTGTCGGTGGTAGTGGGGGGGAGGGATTTTGGACATACTTCCCTAAACTGCAGTCAGTCCTGATTTGGTGCAAGCAGGGAGAGAGCGGGACAGGCTATTCATGTTTGCCAAGAACAGGAATCTAACTGAACATAACTCAGCTTGCCGGCTTCGCAGAGCAGTGCGCAAAACGACGCAGAGCTCTGCTGTCAATCTGCTACCCGCGTCTCACAAAATCCAGGCGTGAAGTCGCCTGTATGAGAATCGATACAACTTTTGATGTCCAGAGGCCGACCATCGTGCTTCGAAGAATCGCAAAGAAGCAGAAGAAGGTCGAAGCCAGCTGCGTAAAAGTTACACGCTGTTTCAGCTAGGCTACCGGGGTTGGAAAAACTATACAAACCGACTCGGGGGGGGGAAAACAACCAAGTACGGAAATATATGGTCAATGTATTATTAAATCGAACCTTGGGCGTCAAGTCATGACATTTCACCGAAGCACCGCGGGTGTGAATTGTTACACCCCGGCACTGTATTAGACAACGAGTGTGTTTAACTGTTAAAATTATTTATCTTACAATTTCACACCGCGAGGGCCACTCTAAACCCCGAGTTCTTATCGCAGTCTGTCCGAGCGTGAAATGCCCGTGAGCTACGGTTAACCCTCAACCCGTCACGCTCCACTGTGTGTTCACCACAAACACTATTCACGCACAATCTGGCGGTAAACGGAGCCGTTAGCCAACTCGGCCATGGCCACTTACCCCGCCCCCCACACCATGCCAACCGTTCACTCCGCCACCCAAAGCCATAATTTCCTCAATTAAACACCCATTGGACGGTGACCTTGCAGCCGGGGTCAGTTTTAACACATGTCGACTCCCGCAAGACTCCGTGATATTCACGTCTCAAAAGTCTACTCTACTATGTGCGGGTGTCATCGCGTCTGAAATTTGCACGTGAGAATGCTTGTAAAATTATTCTCTCTCTATGTTAACCCTGCCAATGGTGGCAAACTCCTGTCACACATTTGAAGCCGAGAAGGCTTGAGGTTGGGTCCGCACTCGGTTGGAGTTACTGCCTGGGTATCTGCAGTACAGACAGAAATAATTGCGTATAAACAGAGATTAGAGGCTGCGAGGTAGCCAGAAGATTACAATAATAGCAGTGGATTCAATCAGCCTGTGTGGAACTTTAAACTGTTATCCTATCGTATGCCTGGGTTTTCTCTGCGGAATCTCGTTTACTCCCACACGCATCTAAACCTCCACTAATGGAATTGACCAAACAAGCAAATACACAACGTGATTTTTACACTTGGATGAGAATCGCCTGGCAACCACCAGTTTCCACAGAGCTATGAAGACCCCCAACGTCTTTGCGATTATTCAAAGCACGATGGTCAGCCTCTGGACATCGTTGTCTTTCAGCTCGGCCACTATTGTCACTAATCTTTACATCTGTTCCCTCCTTGCTTGTTGTAGAATTATTATTATTATTATCCTGTTGTCTTTATGTCCTATAATTTATCGTTATTTCTTGACTCTCAGTTAATCTGTCCTGATGTTATTGACATGCCGCTCTCTCCGCAGCCCTGTTCAGCGCTTTACGACCGTCGGGTGAAAGGCGCTCTATAAATGCTATTATTATTATTAATTTCAGGAGATATAGGCTTTGGCTGCATCGTGGCCACGAGATGGCAGACACGTGTTATTATCTGTACCACTGGCTTCTCTATGTGCTGTGAATAATAATAACAACAAAAATAATAACAACAACAACGTATTACATGTGTGGGTTTTCGCCGGGCACTCTGGTCTCCTACCACAGTCCAAAGACATGCTGCTGCATAGGTTAATTGGCCTGCGGACTAAGTTGCCCCCCAGTGCCCTGTGATGGACTGGCATCCCATCCTGGGTATAGCCCTACCGTGTGCCCTGTGTCTGCCGGGTTAGGCTGCGGCTCACCGCGACCCTGTACAGTAGGCTGCGGCTTCACCCTCGGGTGAAAGGCGCCATATAAAACGCTATTATTATTATTATTTACATTTATGCAGCGCCTTTCACGCAGATTTCCCAAGGCGTTGTGGGAAACCCGCAGAGAGGTGTGGGGAGGCAGTGATCCGGTCAGCCTGCGCCAACCCGCTAGACACTGCGTCCTATGTATCATGATGGTATAGGTAAATTATTGAGCGTGTTTTTAGTTGTGGGAGGAAAACTGGAAAAACCGGGGAAATCCCAAGCAAATTAAGGGCCTGACATATACGTGTTGTGGTTAAGGAAATGTTATTCAGTAATTTGTTGAGTTTGTTATGTTACTTGCGCTTACGCGCCACGGCCAATGCAGTACTTCACCAAATAATTTGAGCTATCAATCCTGTCTTGGATTCCACCGGAATCTTCTAACATCAAGTAAAACACTCAAATGGCACTGGTCAAACACCCTGATTGTAACAGGTTCCTCCTCGTACAGAACATGAAGCTTCGATGATGAAAGGGAAGTGCTATTATTATCCCAACCAAGTGTTGCGAAGTATGAGTTAACAGCTGCTCGGAGTGTTTGACAAAGATCCGCCGTATTGCCATGACAGAATGCTGGGTCAAGTCCTGCTGGCGAGCACCTATTAAGGCTGGCAGGGCACACGAGGAGGTGGGTGACCAGCACCACGCCCGGCCACCTTTGTCTCCCTAGTGGCAATGTTTTCACACTGCACTAAGCGCTCATTTGAGGCTGAGTCGACCTAGGAGAGGTCCAGGACCGGTTCAGAAAATCGTCACTGCTGTTGGCCGTGAGCGGGATTCGAACTCGGCTGGCCAGATCTGTAGCCCAGCGCACTAACCACTGGGCCACCGCTCCCCACACACACGTTCACGCACACAGTGTGAAGTTACTGCAGACGCAGAGCTAAGCAGCATGCAATTGCTGTAGCGAGGCAGCAGGGAGTTGTGCGTGAATTGGCTCTTAACGCGGGGAGGAAGTGGAGTGACTCATCGGCGCGTTAAGGAGCCAAGAGGGCGGCCACTGGGCGGGGGTCCCGGGGGTTCTCTAAGGAGCCCTCTCCACGCCAGAGCCCATCAAGCCAGGAAATGCATGACCACGAAAACACACCAACTGCTGGGATGCACATTTCCCGGAATTTAGGACAGAAAGGATACAAGGCCTGCGAAAGAGTTCCGGTGTGTTACTGCCGATGCGTTTTCATATTTACGTGTAAGTCGCACATGCTCGAAAGCGGCACGATTGCGTGGTGAGTAGCGCCTGCCGCCTCACAGCAAGAAGGACCCGAGTTCGGATCCCGGCTCGGGTGCCTTTCTATGTGGAATTTGCATGTTCTCCCCGTCTCCGCTTTGGTTTTTGCCAGGCACTCCGGTTTCCTCCCACAGTACAAAGACATGCTGCCTGCGGACAAAATTGCCCCCTGCGCCCCGTGATGGACTGACGTCCCATGCTGGCTACATCCCTGTCTTGCGCCCTGTGTCTGCCGGGATAGGCTGCGGCTCACCGCAACCGACATGCCCTATAGGCTATGGCAGCGTGATCTATTTATGGACACCCAACTGTGATAATACGGGTGACGTTGCAAAGAAAGCTACGTTTTATGTTATTTCAAAGCCTCAGCGTGTTCCGCACGAGTCTCTCAAAGCAGATGTTTAATCTGTTAACTCTCTGCACTTTAAGATATGACGCTATCGTTTTTACAAAATGCAATCAGCACTTGAAAAGAACACGAGGGCCATTAAAAACCAGTGGGGTGTCAATACATGGATCACCCTATAAAGAATTAACAAATTAACAAATATTCACTTGTACAGTATGATGCTCTAAAAGGGACCCTTCTGCTAAAGCCGTAGCTCATTAATATCGATGTGGCTTTTCACGGCTTGATGTATGACCGTTGCTCTCGAGAGCTGCTATTTCGGGATAGCCGTGCAGGCATCCGCCTAGTGTGATCAGGCAAGCCACCTTGGAGGCATCATCAGGCTCGCCTGATCATGATGGTGTTTCCAACGTGGGAGGCGAGACGTCTCGAAGGCGAGAGGAGGAACCCTCGACACGGCGAAAACCCACGCGGCCACGGGGAGAACATGCAAACTCCACACAGAAAGGCACCCGAGCCGAGATTCGAACCCGGGCGCCTTCTTGCTGTGAGGCGGCAGCGCTACTCACGCGCCACCGTGCCGCCCTGCCGTTGATCAAACGCAACGTATTACAAAGCGCTTGCAGGTGTGTGTGTGTGTGTGCGAGTGTCGGCAATGCATGACACATGGCATCGCTATGACCGGAGTGAAACTCCAGCCTCCAGCGTGCCAAGCGAGGGAGCCGGCATGGCACCATGAGGCATAACGCTAATGCGACCCAGGACACGCTGCAAGGATTATATCCTGCGACTGGCCTGGGAACGCCTGGGAACGCCTGGGAACCCCCCACCCCCAGGAGCAGCTGGAATCTGTTGCTGAGGAAAGGGATGTCTGGTCCACTCTCCTTGGACTGCTTCCACCGCGACCTTCACCAGGACAAGCGGTTTAGAAAATGGATGGATGGATTTACTGACGATGCAATTGGCTCTGGCTTTTATTGCGTAAATATAATGCGAATAAAGCTAATTTACAGTCCGGTGTCAATTCTTTGTAAACTATAAAAAGGCATTTTTGCCTCGGTGGAAATCGATGGAATCAAGCTCCCCACAGAGGCTTTAATGAAAGAGAATGTTCTGTATTACAGAAGGCATGACTAACATTAGTGGAGATTTATATTGGAACGGGCAATTGTTCCTTTCACCCCCACTCTTCCCCTCCAACTGTGTGTTGAATCTACATTTGCTCTGTGGGATAAATCTACAATGTGGAGGTTTAAACAATATCCCCTTTCCGTGAGTTCATTTTCTGTGGCTACTTCTGTTCCCTCCCAGATGCAAAACACACTCATTTATTGGTACCGGGCAAACATGCCACTCCAAATGCCCTGTTGCGAAACGAGTCGTCAGACTTGGTCGGGGTTTTCCAGATGAATATCTGTCCAAACACATGCTCCCTAGGTTCGTTATCCTCCTGACAAAATATCCCCGGGTGCCCTGAGATGTTGCAATTTGCCTACCCGTCCCCGCTGGACAACTGTTAAAACGAGCTACAAAGCACTACATTTCCTCCCAGCTTACGTAAAAACGGAGTGACTGATTATGTTTCGTAGTAAATCAGAACATAATTTTAATAAACTAAAGCATCCGAGATGAAGCCTTTCCCAGAGACTCTCATTCAGGACGAGCTCAGGACCAAGTTAGGATGGTGACGGCATGCCTAGGCCTTCATCCAGCAGGGGACAGATCACAGCTGCTGATGATGATGAAAGTGATGATGGTTACTTTTCATATATAGCACAACACATTCGACTTCACCCACACTCTGAACTCGACGCTTGAGCATGCCTCTTGCAAGACCACACTTTCCGTGAGGCGCAGATGTTACCACTGCGCCACCCTGCCACCCATTCTTGCCGTAACGGATATTAACTGTGTTATGAAGTGCATTAATGCCACAGAATTGTTGACTATACAGTTCACGTTGTTGCATAATGGATTTTTTTTTTAAGCAACAGAGGCAATGTCAGGTGCATCCAAAGTCCAGTGTTCCTGTTATTCCCCTGTGATTGTTTGTTCCAGCGTACGGGCACTGGCGGTGTTCAAATTAAGAATTTGCCAGCTTGATGAATGACACGATTTGGGGCTGGAGTTGCCAACTCTTAGGTACAAAAACCGGGACATGCCATCGCAAGACAAATAACCCACAACCCCTGGAAAAACGCGAGGCATATACGCAGCGCTTAACACGATTTTGACGCGCCACATCAGCATCGCCTTGTTTTGTCCACACGGTACTACAGACTCATGGAAGTTGCAGGAAAGATAGGTGGGGGGGGGGGGAGTGGTGGGAAAGAGGCAGCCACACGGGCAGCTGGCGCCAACCAACCAGACAAAGCATCCTATGTAATATTATTCCCGGCTCGGGTGCCTTTCTGTGTGGAGTTTGCATGTTCTCCCCGTGTCCGCGTGGGTTTTCGCCGGGCACTCCGATTCCCTCCCACAGTCCAAATACATGCTGCTGTATAGGTTAATTGGACTGCGGACTAAATCGCCCCCAATGCCCTGTGATGGACTATCGTCCCATTCAAGGTATAGCCCTGCCTTGCGCCCTGTGTCTGCCGAGATAGGCTCCGGCTCACCGTGCCCCTGTACAAAATTAAGCGGTTAACGTGTACTGTAGTGGGAGTGCTTTACGCCGATAATCGCTGCTTTGGCCCCAAAGTACTACATTCAAGATGAAGCCCTGACTATATGTAAACACGGTGTCTTAAGTGCTGTTGTATTGGGCAAGGTGACAAAACCACGGGACCTGGATCGTCCCGGGAGAAGAATTTGACTGGTTTCCCGGCAAAGCCATAACAGGAGCCACCACAAAAAACACGAGTCTGGCACAATCCAGCGAAATCCAGAACAGGAGGAAACCCTAGTCACTTTGTGGGTCCTGGGATTTCGCTACTTGATTCTAGTCGATACGTTCATGAGACGTTTTCCACGAAGCGAAATTCTGTAGATCTCACCAAATTTCCCCTCGACATACGTAAAAGACCGTTTCTGAAAGGTTCTCCTTACAGTGAAATTCAGTATATCAGGTGCGGACTAAACTGCCCGCGGTGCCCTGTGACGGACTGGCGTACCATCCGAGTTATAGCCCTGCCTTGCGCCCTGTGTCTGCCGGGATGGGCTCCGGCTCACTGCGATTAAGCGGTTTCTGACAACGGATGGATAGGTGGATGGGTCTCCGTATAACAATGAGTGTAACTGCAAGTTGCATTAATGGTGGCCAGGTCCGTCTCTCACAACAAACAGCATCACTTGGGTTTAGTGCCAACATCACATCGGCATTGCACAGCATTATAGAGGATTGTAGCGCAAGCAGTAAACATGACATTTAAGAGAGACTTACCCAGCAAATATGTCTTTGTTTCAGAAGTCAAGGTAGACGATGTGCATGTACATCTCCCCCACGCTTTGCGGCGACGCCCCGAGAGTTACTGCAAAGGTCTGGCTTCAGATCCGAGGAATTGGAACCGGAAATACGGGATTCATTCTCCACGTGGCCTTCTGGAGGATTATCAGTTAAACTAGCAGAGTACCCGCCCTACGGGTGATCTCGTTTCAAGTGTGCAACACGTGCTTCTGACGTCTCTTGGTGATGACGTGTTCTGCTGACATGACATGCTTGGACCAGGATTTCGTTCTTTTGGGAAGTAAAGTTGAAATATGTCATAACAGCCTCGGTGTTGTGCGGATTAAATGTGCGTTTATGAAACATTCGAACTGGCACCCTCAGTGCGGACATGCATATTTTCACACAGTACATAAACACACTTGCTCCATTACATATGTATTATCTACACGCGCATTGAAGCGGGCAAATACTGGGCCGGGTTTACAGATCGTAATTCACCTTTCCATATAGAAAACAATTGAGTGTGGTTTTAATCCATCGACTATGATGGACTGGCGTCCCATCCGGGGCGTGGCCATGCCTTGTGCCCTGTGTCTGCCGAGATCGGCTCCGGGCCACCGCGACCCTGTACAAGATTACGCGGTTTCTGACAATGAGTTGAGAAATTCTGGCTCGGCTTAAACCACACAGGTGTTATCAGCAAAACCAGACCTGTTCAAGAAATATATTTGGTGATGTTATTGGCTGTTGACTCACGCTGCTGATAAGAACCAGGCATTCGAAACCAGTCTTGACAATAACATCCGCTCGTGGGCAAGCCTGATTGCTGATTCGATTTTTCCATTTCCTCTCAAGCGTGCGGCCTGCTGATGAGACCCGGAAGGTCAAAGCCAAGCCAGCATTTGTTCTGCTTAAGATAATGATAGATAAATGTGTATTCATAATATATCCCTTTTTATGGGTTAGGTCATGTAAAAATGTAAGTGTCGTAAACCTGCCTCCACCCAACACACCGGTGTGTTGCGGAGCGAACCCACGACATTTACAATGAAAGGTGGAGGCGGGTTTACGACACTGATATTTTCCCAGTGAGCTAACCCATACATTGGTCACGAACGCCTTCATGGTTAAATAGATGTGTATTATTACAGCAGAAAATACCCAGCGAGCTCGCAAGCTCTGGAGGCGGGATTCGAGCGACACAACGAACGCTACGACGTAGCCTAACGCAATTATCTGAAAGCCCCATAGGCTGATGGATGAAAATAATATACTGAGTATGCATTCGGCAAGCAGGACGGAAGCCTCTTCAATAATTTATGGAAATACTAGCGATCTGCATGAACTGTGCGAGCAGTGGTACACTCACACTACCTTCGGTGCACGAATGTTAAGGGAAGTCACGCGTCGCGACTGAAGCTGCTTTATCGCCGTTAATCAGGCGCGTCGCAGCCGCGGGTGTTGCAGGAAAAAGTGGGGGGGATGGGACCCATGTTTCTGTGAAAGTGCGGGTGTCGCAACACCCGTAACACCCGCGGCTGCGACGCGCCTACTCCCACTACCCACGCAGACTCTATTTCCCCTCCCGTTTGAAGAAATGAACCACCTCGCCCACTCCCTCTTAGTCATAGCTTATACATAAATAGGAACAAGCGTTGTGTTAGATCTAAGTAACCCCGATGTAATTAGCGCGTGACAGAGTACTTAGCGAGTTTGAACCTACGCAGCAGGTCACGCACACCGTCTATCGTTGTATGTTACTCTCTGTGCTCGCGAGTCCTACACCTCCCTGCTTTCATCGATCAGCTCTGACCAGCGTGGTGAAGTGTGGTCGAATAACCTCCGTGACTTACAGAGCGTGGGCAGGACTTCATCATCGCCAGTTAATTATTGAGCAAGAGCCCACCCATGCTGTGTGTAGTGGCAGGCGACGCAGTGGGTAACATCCGCTCCTCACTGAAAGAGAGTCCTGCCCGAGGCGGTTCCATTCCCATCCCCCCCGCATCGGGTGTGCCTTTCTGTCCGGAGTTTGTGCGTCCCCTCCTTTATTCTGCGTGGGTTTCCTCCGGGTTCTCCTGTTTCCTCCCTTAACTAAAAAAACACTCATTACCCTCTTATTTTATTTATTGGTTTTGTTGGCTATTCGAAGCAGCCTTCATCATTTAATTTTTGTTGCTTTCGTTTTTATTGGTTGGTTTTTTTTGTCTTTCGTTGTTGACATGCCGTTCTCTCCGCGGCCCTTGTGCAGCGCTTTGTGACCCTCGAGTGAAAGGCGCTACATAAAACGCTATTATTATTATTATTATGTGGCAAGTTTGTTGTATCGCAGGCACCCCGCTTCCAGCGCTTGCAAATTCACAGGGTATTTTCAGCTGTAATAATAAACGTGTACGTGAATTGACCGATTACATCATCATCATCATATATAGGGCGCAGCGTCTGAAAAAAGTTGTCGGTTGTCACCTCCCCCGCATGTCCGCAGTTTCCTCTCGCCGCCGAGGCGTTCTCTTTCCGATCGGATTCCTTCGTCATTAAAGGAATACTGTGCCACGCATTCTAATTTCAATTAAGGTCAAGATGACCCAGAAGAGGGTTGCGGTGGGGGGGGTACTGGTGGTGCCACCATGCCTATCGGTCTCAATTTAGCTTCCGAATGAAAATCTCACACACCGCACTATGTGCTTCTGACCGACTGTTGGTCCAGACCATGTTACAGTTGCATGGAGTAGTTTGCATAACCTGGCAGACACAGGGCCCGAGGCAGGGCTATACCCAGGATTGGACGCCAGTCCATCACAGGGCACCGGTCGTAATTTAGTCCGCAGGCCAATTCACGTATGCAGCAGCATGTCTTCGGACTGTGGGAGAAAACCGGAGTGTCCGGCGAAAACCCACGCGGACACGCTGAGAAGATGCAAACCCCAAACAGAAAGGCACCCGAGCCGGGATTCAAACCAGGGTGCTTCTTTGCTGTGAGGCGGCAGCGCTACTCACCGTGCCGCCCCCCGTCTGAGTCTCAAGACTCCAAAACAAAGTGTTGAGACTCAGTGAGGCTTTACTTGAAGGAGGAAAAATAATAAACACAATGTGTATTTTATTTACCAAGAAAGGTCTCGCTGAGTGTCAGGAATGTTTTTTTCAGCAAGGGTTCTACTTGTGATATTTGACCGACTCAAGTACATGTTGTTTGGCGAGTGAGAGGAACAGAGTTCCAAGAGACAACACGCCAGGCACAAGGGTGTTACACACAATGCACTGCAATGGTGGATTCAATAATCCATTGTTGAATTACCTTCTCCTGGCCACCGAACAACCCCAATCAAAGTGAAATACTTCATTCATAGATTTTCAAAATATATCTTTCCCTAATTAATAATACTATGCTATTTGTAACACGCACATAATTCATTTAAATTTAAAGGTATCAAGTCGAAGAGAGAACGACTGAGAGGCGCGAGTAAACCGGAAAGAGGCGGGGAGGGGGAAGGCAGCCACGCGTTATCCGGCGCCAACATTTTCCAGACACTGTGTCCAATAAATTATGATGCTCTTTTAGCTGTAATATTAACTCCAAAAAGGCGCCCAAGGCAGGAGTCGAACCGCCTCGGCCAGGACTCTCTTTCTGTGAGGCGCCGATGTTATCACTGCTCCACCCTACCGTGCCAATTAATTGCAATCGTAGTAACCGCGTCATGTCACGAGGTGAAGTCCTCTTGGGATCGATCGCAGAGAAGCGCGACGCTTCAGTTTCGAGAACGACGAACGGAAGTGGACATTACAGAGCTACGTCTGAGATGCCGTCAAGCGGCCGCCGTTCCACACGGCAGAGCGGAGCGCCTTAACCTCCACTCTGACACAGAGTGACGTTCACAGCAAGACACTCAAAATGAAACGTGTGACTATCAGATGTGGAGCAAAAGCAAGTGCAGAATCGAATGTAATGGGTTTTTTTTTTCTTACGTCGCTGAGATCAGATTGTGCTGAGCTCATAACCGCGCGCACACTCGGAGAGTTGAGAACCCGGTTTAATCCCGAACATCTGCCTGGATCTTATCCCAAACATCTCCGCAGCAGCCCACTGAGTCGTCTGACGTCTGAGCCACCTTGGGAATGATTATCGTCGAACCCGGAAAACTGAGTCACATGTCCAAACACGGCCAACTCTGCGCACTTTACCATACGCCATCAATCTCATCCACCTCTGGACAGGTAAAAGCACCATAAAAGGGTCCTGGGGCGACGGGACCATTTGGCGCATCAATTGCCCTTGATGGCGAAACTGCGCACGACAGATTCCCGGCAACATCATCAAGGCCGTGTAAGTGCACTTGGTCGGGAAAAGCGTGGCGTGAGCGCTGTTTACATTTTGTGTCTGCGCAAATAAAATAAACCGATGACGTACACACACTCCTCCGCGATAAGTAATTATCGCCGTGTGAGTTACGCCGATCGGATTCCGGTCCGACTGTGTTTAGGTAACGTGTCGTGTCTACCGTGACTTACACAATGTTTGCGTGGCCGGGCTTTACCGTCTTCAACCTCTGACGTCAGGACGTAGAAGGTTTGACAGTTTGCAAGAAGACGATGTGCCGTTTTGTGAAACGAGGATTACTGGGAACGCCTGGGAATCCCACCTCAGGAAGAGCTGGAATCTGTTGCTGAGGAAAGGGATGTCTGGTCCACTCTCCTTGGACTGCTGCCACCGCGACCCTCGCCAGGGCAAGCGGTTTAGAAAATGGATGGATGGATGGAATTTTACATTTATAACGCGCACATATTCATTCAATGTCGAAGGTATTAATTCGGCGGGAGAACGACTCAGAGGCGTAGCGAGGAAAGCGCAGAGAGGCGGAGGAGGCAGCCAGGCGGTTTGCCGGCGCCATATTGCCACACGCTGCTTCCTAAATATTCTGACGTTATCGGACAAATAATTAATTGTGTGAGCAAGTGAGTCGTAGTCTCGAGAATATTTTCGCAGGAGGGTCCTGTTCCTGACGTTTGACCGATTCCTGCGAGAGCGCTTTTGCTCGTGGGGAAAGAAAACAACAAAAAAGAGTACCCGGAGAATATATACGAGATAAACTCTAAAGCAACACAGACGATAGCTCAGGAACCTACGGTGCTGTACCGGACACCAGGAACGTTGTCTCAGAGTGAATTACCGAGCCCACCTTCAAGTTGCTGGATTGTAGATGCGTTGATGCCACCACGTGTGGATTAAGCTGTGGACTTCACTGATTAGTTTATGAAATGTCACCGGGCAAGCCACCGATGGTGCGAACAGTGTTGGGGCATGAGCATTCGGAAGACAACATTCTGCACCCGATGTATTATTCATGACGGCGAAGCACACACGCCTAACCGGGAGGTTGTGATGGATGGAAGCTGCATTCAAGATGAATGTTGAAGTGGCCAGATAGTGCAGAGGTCAGAGATGCCGAGCCAGCACCGTTGATATCTAGGATTGGAATCTCGGTGGTCACACATCATCAAACCGGTTTCTCGAGTGTGGAAAATTGATGGTGTCAGTCTGATCAACAACAACAACCGCCATTCGCCACGAAGCGGCGGTGAAGTCACCACAGCGCTTGTGCCAGGCCAGGTGCACTTTGAGGCCACGTGAAGACCGGGAGAGCGCTCAGTGATACGGCTATAGACTGTATGTAGAGACTATAGACTGTGTGTATAGACTATAGACTAGGGCGACTCGGTGGCGCGGTGAGTAGCGCTGCCGCCACACAGCAAGAAGAATCCAGGTTCGAATCCCGGCTCGGAGGCATTTCTGTGTGAAGTTGGCATGTTCTCCCCGTCTCCGCGTGGCTTTTCTCCGGGCACTCCGGTTTCCCCCCCACAGGCCAAAGACATGCTTTAGACTGTGGATGCGTGTACAGTACGGTGTATTTACAGTTAAAAGGGTCCGCTTGTAAAGCATGTAAAGCATGTAAGCACGCTCTTTTATTGCATTCACCGCAAAACATTACTCTAGTACCACAATTCTCAAGCCATGAAAATGCAATGTCAGGCAACGTATAAGCGTGAAAATGCGAAATAAATAATTGTATTTCAAGTCATAAACATTGTACATTATAAAAAAAACACTGCTCGAAACGTAACGTAAAAACACACGCAATTCGTACACTTTGACTAACACACTTTGAGGCCGAGCTGAATGACAACGGCGTCCAGAAGCTGACCATCGTGCTTCGAAGAATCGCAAAGAAAAAGAAGACTAACACTACGGTTGTTTTAAAGATAATGATGACTGCTTAAAGTATTTTTTTAAACTCGTTTTACCACCGACTTGGTGGTATTTTGAATGGCACAGTGTGCATGTTCGGAATGTGACCCATACTACAGCCTGGCGTATTACACTACTGTTGTTTTGAAAGTGGATTTTTCGAGAATTTCTTTTCAAAGCTGCGTCGTTAATTTTTTTATATTGTAAATATCAAATTGCAACTAGTTCAGTTAAATCCTATTAAATGCTTTCGGCGTCAATTCTATGTAAACATTATTCGAGCATCATTCATCATTCGGCGTACACCAGACATCAATCGTAACCGCAGAGACTCGCTTCCGATTAATCCCGCTTCGAGAGATTTTCGTTGTTGGCATAGAGTGATTTTGCACGCGACCCTCAGCAGGACAAGCGGTTTAGAATATGGATGGATGGACGGATAGAGTGATTTTGCCTGTCTCATGACACCTGAGACTGGGTTTTCCCGGGGGATAGGGGCAATATGAAGTTGGGAGTATGTCTGTGGGGGGGGCAGAGAGGACTGTAATGCCACGTGTGGCCGGAGTAATGAACGTTAAAGTACATTTCACAACGTTTACATACAAGATTAGCACCCATGAGTTACTGCTTTGAAATAACGAGCACATCCGGTAAATTCTCCGGTGAGCGTGTCACACACCGCTCACCCGCATGTTTGACCCCAACATCTCATCTCATCTAATTTTCAGAAACCGCTTAATCCTGTACAGGGTTGCGGCGAGCCGGAGCCTATCCCGACAGACACAGAGCGCAAGGCAGGGCTACACCCACGATGGGACGCCAGTCCATCACAGGGCACCGGGGGCAATTTAGTCAGCAAGCCGATTCACCTATGCAGCAGCGTGTCTTTGGGCTGCGGGTGGAAACCGGAGTCCCTGGCGAAAACCCACGCGGACACGGGGAGAACTTGCAAACACCGCACAGAAAGGCACCCGGAGCCGAGATTCGAACCCGGGTCCTTCTTGCTGTGAGACGGCAACGCTACTCACTGCTCCACCGTGCCGCCTC
>JAZEWU010000023.1:2680035-2701925 GCA_036362915.1 Geotria australis | reverse complement strand
CCAACGTTCGACCAATAAACGCATTGCACAGCACAGCGTGGTCCAGATGTCTTGTGACCCACGTTTCAATCTCTGAAACCTAATGTGTTTTGCATACCAACGGGTGCGTAGTGTCACGTGGGCAGTGTAAAAGCGACGTGCAATACAAGTAGTTGATCTGAAATAAATAAGCGGTGGGTTATTTTTAGAAAAAGATTGAGCGAAGGGGAAAATATGTTTGGGGGTCAATGAAACGGGGCTCACAACCGACCATCGTGTGCATTTGTCACGGCCGAGAGCATCGTTACCATGGGAACAATCACGGCCGTATCTCTGTCTCTCGTCGGCGAGCAGGCGTGGGATTTGCGTGGGTTCTCAATTGTATCATCGTCGTTATTCTTACGCTCGAGACACGAGTCACGCTTGAGGCGTGATACACGCTGCGGACACGATACACGTGTATTCGCGCAACACGTTGCAAAAACGAATCCGCCACCTCAGGAAGAGCTGAAATCTGTTGCTGAGGAAAGGGATGTCTGGTCCACTCTCCTTGAACTTGCTGCCACCGCGATCCTCACCAGGACAAGCGGTTTAGAAAATGGACGGATGGACATTGCGAAAGTGCTGCAAGGTGTCAAACGTCGATGGACCGCACCGATTTTACACTTGCCTAATCCTTGAGCGAGACTGTATCGCAGGTACAAATTCAGTGAATCACATTAACAGTGGTCAGCGCACAGTGCTATGAGCCCAGCAAGCTAAGTTCAATCACCGACCAAGGCTAAGATCGGTGGCGAGTGACATCTGGACCAGTCCTGGACCACTGCCCTCCACCCGCTTGCACTGACCAACGTGGTTTGCGGAGGCGTTCATCCAGCAGTGGATTGACAGAGGGCTGCAAATTCTTATTACGGCTTTCAACTTTCTAGACGTAACTATTGTAGCCCACACCATAGCATACACGGCTCGTTTTAAGAGGCGGTACAATTTCTTACTCATTACCCTGCACTCGCGCAACATCTTATTTCATGGCTGGGCAACCCTGGGCTCTGGCGAGCGCATATGGTGAATATTCGCATTTTATCCGAGTGGTAGATGCGTGCCGTGAATATTATTCCGAGCGAAGCTTCGCATGAAAGGTTCGGCAAAGTAATTGGGCTTCCTCGGGACAAACCCGCTGAACGGGACACAATGTACCACGGACAGCTCTGGTGATGAACGTGAACTCTCCGGAATGAACGCTCCCGAGAGGACGAACACCGCAGAGAAGGGAGGCGATGGGATCGATTTGAGGAGGGAGATCGATCGAAGAAGAAGAAGAAGTGGATAATGATAATAAGTTACCCCTGCCTTTGCGCCCACTGTGTCTGCCGGGATAGGCTCCGGCTCACCGCGACCCTGTACAGGATTAAGCGGTTTCTGAAAATGGATGGATGGAACGCGCACATATTAATTCAATGTCGAAGGTAATTCATTCGACGAGAGAACGACACAGAGGCTTCGCGATGAAAGCACAGAGAGGTGGAGGAGGCAGCCAGGCGGTTTGCCGGCGCCAACATATTGCCAGACACTGGCTTCCGATATATTACGATGTGAGACGATGGCCGCTCATGTTAGTGATATAGCAATGTATAACGCGCCGCGTGAAATTCCACGCATGGTCGTGGACGAGTCACGTTTAGGGAGAAGCAAGGAAACCGCAGAGAGGGTGGAAGTCAGCCGTTGCTATCCCGTCAGACACTGTATTTTATAAATATATTCTGATGTTAGCGGCCGATTAATTAATCAGGAAGTACGGAGGAGACTTTTATCAGTTGGCGGTAAGTCATCACGTTCGGCACACGACTTCACAAACACAGCACGCCGTCGATCAGTTCACTTGCATGCCTTTAACACTGCCGGCAACAACCGCAGGCATTTATTCTCCGCTCATCCCAGCAGGCTAAGCTAACCTGTGCGCGCCGTAGGCAGTCCTCGGAGGAATGAGGTCACAGCGGAAGTTCCGACCGTCAAATGCCACGGACTGCCTGTGCGGACGCACAGATTTCAGTTTATCAGGGTCACACACCGCGCGGGTCTGTATTTTGAAATGAGCGAAAATTATTTACGGTGCCAAGGAATTTATACTGCTGCTGCTGCTGCGTTCCGCGGGAGAATAAATTGGATGCATTTGAACATCCGACGCGCCATTTACACCCGCCCGGAGCGTCGTAAGCGGCGCGTCGTCGCTCTGGAGGTGAGCGGCCGCTGCAAAGTGAAATGTTCGACCGTCTCCGGGTGTCTCTTAACAGAGGGAAAAATGCAGCCTCGACAAGACCGCAGCGCGGAATGTGTAAACATGCTTCAGGCATGAGGTCTCGCAACGGCAGGGATGGCTCAGCGGCTGTGGCCTGTCGATTGTCGGAACGTCGCAGAGGCGCAATACTTTCCAAGCAACGATTCGGTCAGGCAAAGGGCATGCCCGGGTCAGCTTTGGTGAAATGTACCTTGAAAATACACATTACTATAAATTCTTATCTACATATAACGGAGCTAGGCAGGTGTCGGGTCACTGATAATTTCCAGGCCTCTCATTGGTTGACAGCATTGCTGACGTTACAGTCACCGCAATAGATGGCTTACATGGTAAATTGTACTTGTTAAATGTATTTGATCTATTCCATTTATTTCAGTTTGTTTATTTTTTTTAGTTTACTTATTCAATCGACGCCCTGGTCGTGTCACGTGACAACTCTGCAGAGGATCTCGCCAATCAGCTGTCGGCTGTTCTCTCGGCTCGGAGCTGATCGCATCACGCGGCCATCTCGCGGTCGGCGCAGATCCAGCCTAAGCGGCCGCAGGCCACTGTAACAGGCCAGTCATTATCATCCGAGCACGGGGCACCGTGGGCCCATCCTCAACTTCTTTGTTCGAACTGTTGGCTTCAGGGACAGTGGACCATAACTTGTAATGACACAAAATCAAAACTTTCTTAGCCCTTCCTCTGAGCAAAAAAAACAAACAAACCTCAAACAAAAGTGTCCGCACGTTAATCATAGCCGGCTAGGAACACTTTAGGGATTATCCGTGGCTTCAAAGTGTCCACCGTTTGGATTGACCACGCGTGGAGGGCTGTATACCACGGCGCCGGTTCAGCGACAGCGTCTGGTCTGCTGGCAAAGACGATGTTCGTGCGTTCGCGAGCTGGAGCGTGTGGGTTTAAGTTGGCACCAGTCGTGAGTACGGCGACGCGCCCCGGCGGCGAACCCCTTACGCGCCACGCGCTCGTAAACCCGCCGCGCGGTGACTCGGTCGCCGCGAGCCCGGTCCGACATCGCGCCGTTGTGTCCGAGCTTCGCTTGGGGAGTCGAGCGATTCGTACGGCGCGGCGCGCAGGTCGCCCCAACGCAAAGGCGGCGGCGGGCATCGTGCTCGCTTGCCAACGCCTTGGAAACCCGCGTGGACGCGCACGCGGGCGTTAAAGTGCAATTTTTTTTGGGGGGAAACGTGTCATAGCGGTTTTAGATCAGTTTTCTATATTTACATCACGCGGTGTTTTATCCGTTGCTAACAGACTACGCGTGTCCTGCTCAGGGCCTATCACCGTCTCACGATTGCAAAAGTGTCACGTGGTGAAATACATCCATAAATAAGGGGAGTGCACTGTGGAGTAGCCGGTAACTTTATCCAGGGCTTAATTTCAGCTGGATTTGTCCAGGTCAGTGACTGCAACGCCACGCCGGTGCATCTCCCACTGTCTTGTGGCGACCAGCAGCAAGCAACAGGCCGACTCCAGTCTACCTGCGACCCGGATAAAAATTAGTGAGGAATATAAGCCCTGGCGCTAATTCGACCTGTAATTCAGAGGCTCACCAGTCCAGTTCGTTCTCTTGGGCTTGGCAGTTGAAACAATCGTCAAGTTTGTTTTGTTTTTCCATTAAACCCCCACCTCTGTCCGCACAGTGGGTGCGCACGGCTTCACCCGCAAGTCAGTCGATCGACGCACCGAAGGGTTGGTCCTCCGACCTCCTCCAAGACACTCCACTCCGTCCGGCACGGGACAGCAGGCCATACCGACCATCGAGAGCCCGTCCAGCGGAGGCGGTTCCTCCGCCGTTCCAAGAGCCGCAGACTTCACGGCGCGAATTCCCCCCCCTCGGAAACGGCGCGTCACGTCTCCGCCTCTCGCCGGCTGCGGGCCAACAGCGACACTTCGCTAAACTTCCCGTCGGGCAGCTCGAGGTCGAGCGAGCTGCGGCACGAGTCCGTCGCCGCGGGCGAATCCCCTCCGCGGCCGAGCAGCTCGGCCAGGCGTCCCGGCATCATCGGCGAATCGTCGCTCGCGCGCACGACCTGCGCCAGCTGGAAGGAGGAGAGCGAGGCCGACTCGGAGGAGCCGCCGCCGCCCTTGCCCGGGTGTCGCGGCAACGCCGAGTCGGCCGAGGAGCCCGCGGAGCGGCGCTGGGGCAGCGCGGCGCGGAGGCGCGCGGGCACCGACAGCACGCGCTCGAGCACGGAGCGCCGAACGATGATGAAGATCCACGGGTCCAGGATGGGGTTGAAGGAGGCGAAGCGGAGGCCGGCCAGGTCACGGCGGAACTCCTCGTTGTCGGGCCACACGGCGTTGATTAGCGTGGAGACCTTCAGTCGCGCAGACGCAGGGCAAGGGGGGGTGGTCAAACCTCGATTGCGATTCGCGACTCGCCGGGCAAGGCCGCGTCCGGTAAACATTGAGAACGGTTAATAGTTCGCGGGAAATACCGTGCAGAATTATATCGCTGCGCGTGTGAACGACGCTGCTGGATGGGGGCCTGCCCGTGCCGCGGGTTATTCGGCCAGACTTCACCACGCCGGTTGATGCTGGCTGGTGAAAGTGGGGAGCATCTACTCGGAAGCATAGAAGTACTTTGCAATTGATTCTCCTGCACTATCCTCTGATGCCTAGCAAGCAGCTTGGTATTTTTTTTTCAATTGAGCTCCGTCACATGTGAATCGGTCCTGAGGGGTGTGGGCGGCAGGGTGGCGCAGTGGTAACATCTGCACCTCATAGAGTGAAAGTCCTGCCCGAGGCAGTTCGATTCCCGCCTCGGGTGCATTTATATGTGGAGTTTGTGTGTTCTCCCCCCCCCTGTTCTGCATGGGTTTCCTCTGAGTTCACCGGTTTCCAGCCAAAACTAAAAATCACTCATTAATTAATTGGCCGATACCATCATAATATCTAGGACTCAGTGTCTGGCGGGTTGGCGCCAGCTAACCGTTTGGTTTGACTCCCCCACCCCGCCACGTCGCGCCTCTGAGTCGTTCTCCCTTCAAATGACAGCGTTCAAAATCTAGAGCATATGCGCGCGTTACAAATTTGATCTTTTATCAATGTTAGTGTGGTGAAGTACAGCGGTGAAAGTAAGCCGGCACGGTCCCCTACGGCGTACCGGCACACGCATTCGGTACAGTACAGGTGGGAAGCGGGGTTTGCGATACAGGCGTAAAGAAATTCAAGTTATTTTCACGTCCAGCGAAGTATGACCAAACAACCCCTGTGATCAACAAAGACTCGGGACGCTCTCATCCAGCACTACATTGACAAATGCCCCTACATGTATTATTATTGTTGTTGTTATTTTGTGTACACCGAAATTGTGGCTCCTCTTATATCGCACTAGAATTGTTTTAGCACATAACATGTAATGGGTTCGCTTTACGAGTGCATGCCATGGTCGTTGAATCCCAGATTATCATGAGAACGCTAATAAACTAAATGAGATCCGCATTTCGTTAAATGCATTGCGTTGGGAACTGTAAAATGAAATTGTCCCACTTGTGAACATTTGTGCTTTTTTTTTTAACAAGCCAAAACACATTTCTCGCAAATGGCCAGCAGATCCGTAGGACCCATCTTACACGATGAGATATGCACAATTAAACAGACCATTAAATCTCATAATGCCCATGCCAACGCAGGCTAAAATAGGTCTGCCCGCCAGACATAAAGTGCATGTGAATTTACTAAATCTGCCAAACTGTTTGAGAACCAAAACAAACAAAGGTACAAGTATAAACACATGGTAGAGAGGTCTCGTAAAACTATGTGACCACTTGTTAGGTTTTTTCTTTTCATCTGTATCGTAATCCGGGTTTGGTACAGCACTTTTTGAGACCTTCGGGCGAAAAGTCTCTTTAGAAATGGAAATTATTAATTCATCCCACCTGCGAGTGGGAATCAATGAGAAAAATAAAACCAAGAGCCAGGCCAACTAAAACATTCTCATAGTCTCCGAGCTTGTGTTAAGATCCTAAGTGAGAATAAAATAATAACGTGCAGCCCTTTGTCAATCCCTTGCCAGATCAAAACATTCCCACGCTATTTTGGCAGCGTAGGTTTGTTGGTCCATACTTCACCACGCTGGTCAATGCGGGTTGGTGAACGAGGATGAAGGGGGATGAAAATGACAAGCCTACGCCCAGCTTACGTATCATTTTCCGCTCGACTTGAGCCTGGCATCGAACTCAATCGGCGGGGTGCGAAGTTTGGTGAAGAGGAGAGAAGACGGCCAGATATCCCTCGCCGCTGATATTAGTGACGCTCGGGAATCGAACTCGGGTGGCAGAGTTCAAAAGCGCAATGCGCTGCTGCCCCGATACTTCGATGGTGTTTTTAAGAACAAAGTCACTGGAAGCTCTTGCCAAAGTGTCGAACGCTAACGGAGCCTATCTGGGTCAACACGAGGCTCAATCGAGCCAGAACCAACAAGCATATCAATCGATCCTGACGATGGCCAATACGAACTCAAACTAAAGTTTTGTTTATATAGGAAGGAACAAAAGGTTACACGACACGTTTCACCTTGCTATACACTATAGCCAAGTAGCATCCGTATCTAACTAAAAGGCTGTTGACGTTGTGACTCACGCTAATGACAATCTTGATCGCATGATTCCGGGAGAGCCACTGATGGAGTCTAGAGGCCACAAGTCACCCTTCCGGCGTGATGTAGCCCAAGCGCGAGATCAAAGGTTTGTAACGTTTCAATAATGTGATAATAACGTTATCCGAAGACGTGGGCAGTGCTGCTCTCCTGGGTACATAAATCATAAACCATTACAAAGGCCAAAGCGGAAGCACCCCACCCACCTCCTCCGATGGAACGCAACACCGAAGCTTGAGAGTGGAGGGGTTTGCACGTTCCAATGAATTCAAGAATTGTGCCACCTATAGTCTAGCGCTCCAGCTAGGGTCTCGCTTGGTAGACAGGTTGGGAGTCTAGCGCTCCTGCTCGGGTCTCTCTCGGTGAACAGGGCTGGAGACGAGCGCTGTTGCTAGGGTCTCCCTTGGTGGTGAACAGGTCTGGAGTCCAGCACTCCTGCTAGGGTCTCCCTTAGTGAACAGGTCTGCGGGTAGGTTTCAGACAAATCCGACTAAAGCAGGTTGGCGTCAGCAAGGTCTTCTGGCCGTAACATTCTGCTCCAATACCCGCACCAATGGGAGGGAATCAGCTCACCCGGGTAAAACTAGACAGCGGCCGTGCAACGCCGGCGACCAGGCGCGTCGCAGTCACGGGTGTTGCAAGTGTTGCGACACCCGCACTTTCACAGAAACATGATTCCACCCCACCCTCCCGCCCCCACTTTTTCCTGAGGTCGTCTCATATCATCTGTTGCGACATCTGCACTTTCACAGAAACATTATTCCATCCCCCCCACGTTTTCCTGCAACACCCGCAGCTGCGACGCGCCTGTCGGCTACCATAGCAGAAGCATCAACCGTCGAGTTTCGTTTTGGAAACGCACCAGCTTTCATACGTTCTATGGCGCACTTCAAACGTTTGTGATGGCAAAAGACGCACACGTACGTCTGTACAGATCTTAACACAGCACGGTTGCTCGTACCGCGTTACTGCAGGGGCCCCTCGGCATTGCACAATACTGGGAACAGAGAATCTGCCATAATCTTAACCTAATACGATTAGAGCCCATTAAGGACGCAGATATATTTGCCAAGGGAGGCCGGTGTTAAAAGTTTAAATTCAAGAGGGGGGGAATTACACAACAGGAAAATCAAGTTTACTGCATTATAAACAATTTACGATGATAGCAAATTAAACACAACAAAAGTACTGGCATTTAACGCGAAAGCTATAACACACAAAGTACACAATGAATTAACTAGAACAACAATCAAAAGCATTGGCAGTTATGATTTCCAACTAATTAATCTATTTAAAGATCGACTGATAGGGCACTGCACACGCTGGCTGCATGAGACACCAAATCGTTCACTTCACGACCAAATTCATCCAGCTCCTAATCTAATTTCTCCATCTCCCAATGCTCGTTCCTCCAGTTCCCAAACATCATTCCTCGGCCGAATGGAACAGACGACCACACGGTTCGCCTCCAGCATCGGGCGGCAGAATTCGGCAAACAGCTCTGTGGAGTTCGACGAAATACTGCAAAACCGTGACGTTGCCCCCCCCCGCCTTGACGTCTTACATGTGTCCCAGACAAGAGCCGAGCCGTATCCAGGGCTACGCTCGTGTTTGTGGCCAACGCGACAAGCCGGCAAAAGCCGCAGGTGCCGTTTAAACTCGTTGTTGTTGTGCCGTTCTCTCCACAGCTCGGAGAAAAAATAAAAATAAAAATTATTGCTCATTTTCCGTGCTCTGTCGTTGTTGACATGTCGTTCTCTCTGCAGCTTTGTGCAGCGCTTTGTGATCCTCGGGTGAAAGGCGCTATATAAATGCTATTATTATTATAAGTGCGCACTTGCCAGGAAAAAACTGACGGATAGTCGGACGGCTGAGTGCCTGCCGTGTTTACTTGTGTGGCGATCTCGCGCATGCAGCTTCTTCTTCTTTGCGATTCTTCGAAGCAGCACGATGGTCAGCTTCTGGACATCGTTGTCTTTCAGCTCGGCCTCGAAGTATTTGGTAGAATTCGCAGGCAATACCAAGCATTACCTGACAGGGATCGCGACGTGAACGCTTCTACCTTGAAATGCGCCGCGTGCAGTCACATCACCGGCGAGAATAATCGCTCGGCGGTTAAAATCGCTCCCTTCTACAATCGAGCGGATTGTTTATTTGCATTCATGATTGTAATATGTTGGGCGGCACTGGTTGGCGCGTTGAGTAGCGCTGCCGCCTCACGGCCAGAAGGTCGCCCGGTTCGAATCCCAGCTCGGGTGGCTTTTCTGTGTGCAGTCTGCATGTTTTCCCCGTGTCCGCGTGGGTTTTTGCCGATACAAATCTGCGCTTATGAAGGATTCGAACCCCTCAGTGTGGACACATATACATTTATACAATCACTTGCCCCATTATATATATACAGATTTCCAGTCGCTATGCCAAGCCACCGTTGGGTGCGTGCCTCTCCGTGCCGTGAAGGTCACGGGGGTTATCTGACCAAATGTCACCACTCTGGTCAGTGCGGGGTGGTTCGAGTGACTGGCATTTTCCCCACGTCATAAACCACGGCCAGGATCAAATTCAGGTCAGCCAGTCACTTTCTATCTAAGCTGGACGCAACCGTTGAGCAGTGTGGCTCGTTTTAACAGTTGTCCAGCCCGGGAGGGGTAAGCAAGTTCCAACATCTCAGGGGAAATTTAGTCGGGACAATTATGCTAGGCAGCGTGTCTTTGGACTCTGGGAGGAAACCGGAGTGCCCGGCGAAAATCCACACGTACACGGGGAGAAAACGCAGAGAGGTGGCACCTGAGCCAGGAATCGAACCCAGGGACTTCTTTGTGTGAGGCGACAGCGCTACTCATCGTGCCCTCGTTTAGCCGTAGTTAGAGCGGCCAGTTCATTAACCACTTGCGTCCACCCCTGGCGTGACCAGCTAGCAGTAAGGTATCATTCGCTGCCTCGTGGAGCGAATGCGTGGTAAGTTAAACTTTGGGAAACACTGGAAACTTCTAACTGTGGGGACCACTGCCTTATCTTCGAGCGGTCCGCATTTCAGCAACACTTGGTGAGATAAAGCCACTAAGATATCACCAGATAAGGCCACAAAAAACGCTGCCTCTGGTGCGGGAAATTTGTTTACATGTTTTCCCAAAAGCACGCGTGGTTTTTGCGGGTTTGATTCCCTCTAAAAGGTGTTTTAACAGCTTAACAAATATATTATTAAACATTCTAACACGTGTGTGGAAAGGGTTGGAGCGTTTCAAAATGTTCATCTACTCAAACGTAGGTGTACAGTAGAAGATCGGTTCATACCGTGGAAAAAGAGGCGATATGGAGACGAGAAAGGATACTATCCAGACCCAAAGCGAAATGCGGTCAGATCATAAAACATGAATGATACCTCCTTTTAGAGAAACCATTTGGTGAGGCTGCGTTGGCAGTGAGGCGCAAGCACAACGAACGAACGAAAATAAAACCTCAACGTGAAAATGAATACTCATTTGCGTAAATGCCCTCCTTCATAGCACCTGAAAAATGTAATCGCCCAAAACGTCACCTATTGTATATCCTTCTTTTGGAGGGGAATTCAACTGGCCCTGTATCGTGTGTGGGGTGTTGGAACTCTGCGGGTGTTAACTAATAAACATGAAATTGTCCAAACATCTAAAACTCGTAAAACATCCCCAGTGCAGGAACCTCCGGAGAAACGCGTCCTTAGCCTCACCGACACTTTTACTGGTAAACATAGAGCATTGTTGACAATAAACAACCTTGTTGCAAACTATGTTATGACACTCCCCATTGGCCACACATTGTAAATCATCACCTTCCTGAAAAGGGTACTGGAAACTTATTTTTCGGGTAAAGCACATTACAGTATTTATAATAACCAGCATTCATGGTTGCTCTTGAGAGCTGTTCTTTCGAGTTAGCCGTGTCGAGCGATCTACCTCTCTCCGTCGCGACGTGTCGCCTCCCACGTCGGAATCATAATCTAAACACCATTGCTATCCCCGAAAGAACATCTATGGAGGGTGTTTATAATAACCAACTGCCGGGCAGGTAGGTGCCAGCACGATTCACGAACGTGGCCTCCGACGTGCCCAACTTCTCCATACAACGAGGAAGTCCAATCCTGCAACGAACTCAACTCTGAACTAAACTCAACCAAAGCCGGTCGCTCGCCTTCAGGGTCGTCGTCAGGGGATCAAGGTAGAAGCGTTCACGTCGCGATCCCCGTCAAGTAATACTTGATATTACCTGTAAATTCTGCCAAACACTTCGAAGCCGAGGAGCTGAAAGACAACGATGTCCAGAAGCTCAACAGATGCCAGAAGCCCCTCAGTCTGGAGCAAGAAGAGAGGCCAATGCCCGCCGCCTTTAAATCCAGCACTGACTATTATATCTCTAAATGTTGAAGGGCTGTCTGCAACTAAAGAAGAACTTGTTGCAATGGGAAACAACTGTCGTATAACCATCACGCTTCGAAGAATCGAATCGAATTCGAAAACGGGCAGTCGTCAAACGTACCGTTAGGGGCAGCGAGCAGACCAGAAAGATGATTGTCATGAAGACCAGCAGCACCAAGTTGTCCACCTCAACTCCGCGCGGCCTGTGGATGCGCTGCAACCTCTGCACGGAGATCTTCCTGCGTAGCGACGCGAGCGGGCTGTCTCTGCCGGTCTGCGACGCCAGCGAGGCGTGCGTCGGCTGATGGGTCAGAGGAAGCGGCACCACCGACCCTCGGCTGGAGGCGCTCCGGTCGCGCGTCAACGTCGGCAGGACGTCCCGCGCCGCCAGCCTCCTCCTCATGCGGAACAGCGCGACCCCGGCGCCCACGTTGCTCGCCACCACCGCGCCGATGAGCAGCGAGGTGGCCGCCGCGTACACGAAGCCGTAGGCGCGTTCCACCCTGGCGTCCACGTAGCACCAGGTGCACGGCGAGTACATGCGGGCCTGCACCGCGCCTAGGGCGAGCGGCAGCGCCGACAGAGCCAGGCTGGCCGCGGCCACCAGCGCCAGCGCGGCGCGGGCGCACGACTGGCTGACGCGCCGCCGGTACACGTAGGGGTGCGCGACGGACAGCCAGCGTTCCACGGCCATGGCGCACAAGATACCCATGGTGGCGAAGCCGAAGAACAGCATGCAGAAGGTGAAGTAGACGCACAGCGCGTTGCCGCCCAGCTCCACGACGGTCTTCTGGGCGAAGTAGGCGGCCAGCACCAGCGGGCTGGACAGGCAGGTGCTCAGCAGGTCGGTGACCGTGAGCGCGCACACCAGCGCGAAGAACACGGTCTGCTTGCTCTCGCGCCGCGAGCACGACAGGATGGTGAGAGCCAGCGCGTTGCCGAGCACCCCGACGCCGAACATGAGACCGGCTGGGAGGGCGGCGTTCACGGCGGGAACCCCGGCGCACGACGAGGTGTTGTGGTGGTTGTTGTCGTCGTTGTCGTTGTTGCTGCTGAGAGCCGGGTCGGACCCGTTCAGATCGGAGGAGAGGCGCATCTCGTCGCGGCTGCTCGCGAGTGCTGCGTCTCAGCGGTGCCGCGCGTCAACATCGTCGTGAGCCGAGCGCATTTTCTTCCCCCCCGTGGTTCTTCCACACGTCCGCCGGCTGTCTTCACCACCCCTCCTCCTCCTCTCTCTCTCTGTGTGTCTCTACGGGTGTCACAAGGGCACCGCTCCCGTCGAGAGAAAGAGGATGTAAAGTTGAGTTTTGTATCACGGATGTCCAGTGCGCCGCCTTCTTGCTTCACACTTTCGATTTGTCGAAGGCTTGCGGTGAGTGTTGCTCGCTGTGTGTGTGGGGGGGACGCAGGATTGAGACGCGGCTTTGTTTTCGAATTGTCTCGACGCAGCTGCGCGCACGTGGCTTGCGTGCGTGCGTGCGCGCGCGCGTGCGGCTAACTTAGAGAAACCGCGACTAAAAGTTGCAGCCTCTCAATTCGTACAAAACTCAAACGTCCCTCCTGCTCTCCCTTTGCCCGGCGGCGCCGTGAGTCACGGAGAGCGGAGAGCAAAATAGTAACGTGCTCGCCCTATAGCCACACAAACACGTGCGGACGGGTTGCTCAACGTGTGACGTCTGTGCTCGAGAGAAAGGCACGACCGAAGGGGAGGGCTCGGCGGGAGAGGAGGGCTCGGCGAGGAAGCTACGAAGCCGCGCCCAGGGAAGAAAGAAGAACAACTGGATTTGAGACGCGCCTGTGCATCGCCCGTGGGCGTCCCGCTGCGCGGCCTCTGAAGTGTGTCCGTGTTGTGCAGGCTGTTTCTAAGACAACTGGACGCCGAGTCCCCAAGTTCGAGCACACACCTGTCGTTAAAATAGCATCACCACACGCGTGACTGTTCGGGGCAACTGCGTGATGAACACGAGCGGCACACAACAAACACGCACTCGTCCAACTCGTTATATGATGATGACGAGTGGCTATTCTGATAAATATAGAATCGAGCAAAATACGCGCCGTTCGATTTGCAAGCGGTGCCCTGTGATGGACTGGCGTCCTATCCTGGGTATAGCCCTGCCTTGCGCCCTGTGTCTGCCGGGATCGGCTCCCGGGCGCCGCAGCTACACTCACAGGGGCGCCGAGGGATATTCCTAATTTTCGATAAACGACATATCCCGATACACTAAGGGCGCCGTGAACCGAGAGAGTATGGGAACCACTGCTGTAGAGGATTAAGCGGTTTCTGACAAATGATTGAATGATTAAGCCTCCGTGGGGTGCCATACCGGTGTTCGCCAGGAGATGGGATTACAGAACATCCATCCATCCATTTTCAGAAACCGCTTAGTCCTGTACAGGGTGAGCCGGAGCCTATCCCAGCAAACACAGGGCGCAAGGCAGGGCTATACCCAGGATGGGACGCCAGTCCATCACAGGGCACCGGGCCAATTTAATCAGCAGGCAAATTAACCTATGCAGGAGCATGTATTTGGATTGTGGAAGGAAACCGGAGTGTCCGGAGAAAACCCAGGCGGAACACGAGAAGAACGCGCAAACTTCACACAGAAGAGCCCACGGAGCCGGGATTCGAACCCGGGTCCTTCTTGCTGTTCGTCGGCAGCGCTGCTCACTACACCACCGTGCCGACCGCGCTCCGTGTTCACGATTACGCAGTTCGTTCCAATTGAGTCACCAACCTTTACTAGAAGAACAATGCACACCGCGTGTAATGGACACCAACCCGGCCACGCAACCCTGTGCACGCGGGATCCACCAACACAAACTGTAGCTCTCGCATTGCATTAGGAACACACACTGGGCTCGGCGATAACCAATTAGCACACTGATAAGGACCTGCTGCTGGCACGTTGCTACGGCATTATCAGAACCCGCTTCTGCGGGGCACCATGGAGCAGTGGGGTGGTGCGGTTGGCAGCGCTGCCGATCCACTGCTCGAGTGCTTTTCTACGGATGATAATAATAATGATAATAGCATTTATTGAGCGCCTTTCACCCGAGGGTCGCAAAGCGCTGCGCAGGGCTGTGGAGAGAACGGCACTCCCATAGACTCCACTGTTAAATCCATCCTCCCATAGACTCCGATGTTAAAGTGTCCCGTGGATGCATAGATGTTTATTATTACAGTAGAAACATACCCAGTGAGCTTGCAAGCTCTTTACGGGATTCCTGCGACACAACAGACATGGAGATTGCACGTTCCGCCCCCCGCGTCCGCGTGGGTTTTTCCTTCCCCAGGTACTCCGGTTTCCTACCACAGTCACCGGTGCCCTGAGATGTAGTAATCTGCTTATCCGTTCCCGTTAGACAACTTTTAAAAAGAGCTACATAGCTCAACGGTTCCTTCCGGCTTAAATAAAAACTGATTGACTGGACTAATCCTGTGGGAGGGTCGCTGGATGGGACGCCAGTGCACCGGGAGCAATTTAGTCAGCGGGCATATTAACCGATACAGCAGCAGCGTGTCTTTGGACTGTGAGTACTTGGCACAAATCCCACGCTGACACGGGGAGAACATGCAAGCTCCACGGGGACGCACCCGAGCCGCGACTCAAACCCGGCTATTCTTGATGTAAGGCTACGGCGCTACTCTCCGCGAAAGGGTCACGATCAGACGATGATCCGTGTATCGAGGTGTCTGCACACTCAACGACGCAATCGTGACATATGTTCACAACTCCCCCGTGTGAGATACGCCGCCACATTGCCCGTTGTCACAAAATTAAATTTGCTGTTGAGAATCATGTTAAAATGGGGGGGGGGGGAAATAGCGGATATCAGTTGGGTATCTATAAATGGATCGCTCCGTACACATTACACAGCAGCACTAACGCGTGTGCGACAACCTACGCGGACACGGGGAGAACATGCAAACTCCACACAGAAAGGCACCCGAGCCGAGATTCGAACCCGGGTTTTCTTGCTGCGAGGCGGCAGCGCTACTCACCGCGCCACCACGCCACCCCCACTCACGTTCAAGATCGAAGTAAACACGCTTTGAGTGACAGCCACGGCCACAAGTCGCTTTCATAGATCCACACTTTTGGCTCCAGGGGACCTGTGGCTTTAAATAGTATCACAGTGTACAATGCACAGAGAAATGCGATACTAGTTGTAGCTTTGCGTGTGTGAGAGCGCTAGTATAGCGGATAGTGCGCTTGGCTACAAACCTGAGTTACCCAAGTTCGAGTCCAGCTCGCGGCCAACACCATTGACAGTTTTCTGAACCAGTCCTGGGCCTTCTAGAACCCAGTACGGTGTGTAAATATTGCCACTAGAGAGACAGAGGCGGCCCATCGTGGATATAGCCCTGCCTTGCGCCCGCCCTGCGTCTGCCAAGCTTCCGGCCACCCCTCTCCGCGACCCTGTACAGGATGAAGTTGGTATCGATGTAGGTTGTCACGGCTGGCTGTATAACAACGCTCTCAAGAGCTGATATTTCGGCATAGCCGAAAGAGCAGCAGGTACACTACTGATAACGAACAAGTTTGCATGACCGAACAGTGGATTGGCAAAACAACTGTCCTTCATTATATAATTCGTATCCGTGGTGTACGTGACGGCTGCCAGCTCACCCCGAATGAACCCGATTCCATCATACCGAGAAGCCCTGCGGTTAAGGCTATGGGTGAGTGACCACCACGCGTTCCGGATTATCGTAATAATAGTCTTCTTCTTCTTTGCGATTCTTCGAAGCGCGATGGTTAAATTACAGTTTCCCATTTTCTTACACAGCCCCTTGCATTTTCATTGAACTCCGCAAGGTCTTTTGAGCTGCAGAGGTTGGGTAGTAGAGCACAGACAAGGCAGTGTTCCATAGTATGGTCTGCTTCTCCACATTCACAGGTGGTTGGGCCGGTCTTGTAGCCCCATCTGACCAAAGCATCTTTTGATCGTCCCGTTCTAGTTCTCAGGCGGTTGAGTGTCTTCCACTGCATTTATACAGCGCCTTTCACCCGAGGGTCACACAGCGCTGCACAAGGTCCGCGGAGAGAACGGCATGTCAACAACGACAGAAAAAAACAACTAAGAAAAACCAAAGCAACAGATTGTCACGTCGTGAGCCATAATCCACTTTTGAATTTTTCCCAGAGCAGTGCAAACCTGAGCGTTAGAGAACGGCCCACGCAAGCAGACACCACAGAGCTACTGCGTCTCTAGGATCACTACACGGTGACCTCTGGCCAGACTCACAGCAGAGGGCAGCACCTGCCCACCTGCGCTGCCCGGAATGTCCTTGGCGTGCTGATCAAGGCGATATTAAATTCTCAGAGGGGCAGTTTAACCAAGTTAAAGAGTGGAAGCAAATTGTACGTGACGGGTTTTCGTGCAATCATCCATAACCGAGGTGAGAACATCACGCTCGCTACACTTTAAACCCCAGTTAGACAGTGTAAAACTTAATAAAAAAATAATAATCTTACATTTTACAACGGGGAAATTATACGTTCAACGGCGAAGGTAATCGTTCGAAGCGAGAATGACTCAAAGGAAACCGCGAAGAGGTGGAGGGAAGGAGCAAAGCAGTTAGCCGGCGCCAACATTTAACCATTGCCTGGATGTGAACCCAGGCGGCAGCACTCTTACGTCTGAGTCACGCAGCCGCCTCCTGACACACGGCATTGTAAATGGTTCTCGAACGGATGTTCCCGTTTGAAATATAATTTCTATAAGTCTATTATCTTCCACGTGTAGCCCGCAGCGGTGATGCCATACAGTATACATACCCTGAGGCCGGTCCCTCTAAACAACGGACTGCGTTCGGGCAGAGTGCGATAACGAACAGCACGTGTTACAGGTGTGATCAAGGTAGAAGCGTTCACGTCGCGACCCCTGTCAAGTAATACTTGGTATTTACCTGCAAATTCTACCCAACACTTCGAAGCCGAGCTGAAAGACAACGTTGTCCAGAAGCTCAACAGATGCCAGAAGCCCCTCAGTCTGGAGCAAGAAGAGAGGCCAATGCCCGCCGCTTTAAAGGCCAGCACTGACTATTATATCTCTAATTGTTGAAGGGCTGTCTGCAACTAAAGAAGAACTTGTTGCAATGGGAAACTGTCATATTACCTTCACGCTTCGAAGAATCGAATCGAATTCGAACAGGTGTGACAAATACAATGCGCAGCGCCATACAATACAATATACAGATGTACGTTTTCACGGCTCGATGCATGAGAATTGCTCTCCAAAGCTGTTCTCTTGGGATAGCCGTGTCGAGCGCTCCCCCTACCTCCTTCGCGACGTTTCGCCTCCCACGTTGAAGGCATCCTCAGGCGTTCTGGTTACAGCAGTCAGAACGCCTGAGGATGCCTCTAACGTGGGAGGCGAAACGTCGCGAAGTAGTGAGGAGGAGAGCACGACACGGCTATCCCGAAATAACAGTTTTGTCGAACAATTCTCATACAATTCAACTTCAATGTATACAACGGGGTCTACACGCGACTGCATCTAAAAGATGATGCCCAAAGGCACGGGGCGAGTATATTTTTAGAGACAGGCAGTCAGACATAGGCAGAGAAACGGTGAGGGTTACGAGCCTCGACTTAAACGGGGGGCAAGAAGTCGGCAGCACGGAAAGCAGAGGGAAGAATGTAGTTTCAGAACATGGGGGGCTGAGGGGGGGAGCTGGGGGGGGATGAGCGAGAGAAAGATAACGAGAGGAGTTCCCACCGAGCAAAGGTTGACCGGAGGCTTCGACAGGTAAAGCCTTGCTTTGCCGGAGCAAAGGAAGCACAGATGTGGAAGTGAGATGTGGAGGAGGAGATGTAGGCACGGGGAAAATCCATGGAGATTTTTGGAAGACGGCGGCTGCGATATTGAAATTGATCTGGGATTGGGGGGGATGCAGCCCGGCAGGAGGGATTGCGGTATTGAATTGATGTTGTCTTGTTTGTGAGGCGCGAGCGACAGCCTCGGCAGCGGGGCAATTTGAACCGTCTGGAATTTGGAGGTCTGGAATTGGGAGGAGATGACGGTGGAGGAGGGGGTTGGGAAAGCTGGTTGTGCTCGAGTCGGGATGCGACGAAGGACTGGTCGAATGTGTCAGTGATAAGCTGGAGATGTTTTGAGACGTTACCCAGATGGACGTTGTGAGGTCCCGCAGAGGTGAGATATGTGTGAAGAGAAGTATTAATAATGGTAATAATTTTACATTTCTCGCGCGCACATATTCATTCACTGTCGAAGGTACTCATTCAATGACGAGAGAACGACTCAGAGGCGTAGCGAGGAAAGCGCAGAGAGGCGGAAGAGGCAGCCAGGCGGTTTGCCGGCGCCATATTGCCACACACTGCTTCCCATATATTATGATGTTATCGGCCAAATAATTAATGAGTGTTTTTTTAAGTTGTGGGAGGAAACCGGAGAACCCGAAGGAAACCCACGCAGAACAGGGGGAGAACACACAAACTCCTCACAGGAAAGCGGCCGAGCCGAGATTCCAACCCGGGGGCTTCTTGCTGTGAGGCGCAGATCAGAAGTCACCACTGCGCCACCCTGCCGCAACAACAACAAGAACCGCTGTTGCCCAATAAGTGGCGGTGCCGTCACAGCGGCGCTTGTGCCAGGCCAGGTCCACCTTGAGGTTACGTGGAGGTGTCGAAAGCTCGTTGACATGAGGTTACGGGACAGGTCCAGGTGCCGTGGGCTGTCTTCACAACAACTCCCACGTTTCACAACCTGTCAATGTGACAATTGTAATAGGTGCACACTCAAACTGGAGGTTTGGCCGACGGTGGAACTTCTCGGCCGATAAGGAGTGTCGGAGACATTTAGCTGCAGGAAGTTAGATGCAATCCAAGGTGAGGCCACGTTGAGGCGGGACGTGAGAGTAGTCAGCGAGGTGGGTTTCATCCGTTTGTAAAGGAGCAAGCGTGATTGTCTATGTGTACAGGCATACCTCCTAGGTGCCTTTCTGTGTGGAGTTTGCACGTTCTCCCCTTGTCGCAGCGCTTTGTGACCCTCGGGTGAAAGGCGCTATATAAATGTTATTATTATTATTATTGTTGTCCGCGTGGGTTTTCGCCAGGTACTCCGGTTTCCTCCCACAGCGCGAAGACACACTGCCCAGGTGAATTGAAACTGACTGAATTGCACCCGGTGCCCTGTGATTGACTAGCGTCCCATCCCGGATAAGGCCCAAGTCATTTTCTACCTAGCTTAGCCGTCTCCGCTGAACAGCTGATAAAACGAGCTGCGTAGATAGATAGATAGCTCAGCGGTCCCGTCCAGCTTCAACACAAACCGACCGAGCGACCTTGTCGCTGGCGTGCAGAGAATCTCCGCAATAAAAAAAAACCTCTCATTAATTATTTGGCCGATAACATCATAATATATAGGAAGCAGTGTGTGGCACTGGCGCAGGCAAACCGCCTGGCTGCCTCCTCCGCCTGGTCTGCGCTTCTGAGTCGTTCTCTCGTCGAATGAATACCTTCGACATTAAATTAATCACGCGTGCGTGTGGCGCTGTGACCAAATGGGAGCCCAAGCAGCCTGGCAAATTGGCCCACAGCAAGGCAACACAGCATTGCGGGACACTACAAGCCTGGGGTTTACTTGATTCTTATTTTTAAGGAAGGCAGTATTTGATTGGAAACGTAGAAGCATTGGCAGGGAGAAGTGAGAGCTAAACCGGGGTTGAGACTTGCGCCTGAGATGCACAACATCGTGTTTGTCTTCAAGGAAGTGACGGCCATCTTAGGGGACGCTGGCAGAATGTTGCCGCTCTTAAGATTGCTAGTTTCACGACCTTTCAGTGTATTCGAAGTAGCCTTAATCATTTATTTTCTGTTGCTTTGGTTTTTATTGGGGTTTTTTTCTTTCGTTGTTGACTTGCCGTCCTCTTCGCGGCCCTTGTGCAGCGCTTTGTGACCCTCGGGTGAAAGACGCTATATAAATTGATATTATTATTATCGTCACGGACGTAGTCGGGGAGGATGGAGAATTACTTTCCAAAGCTGCTCTTTCGGGATAGCCGCGTCGAGGGCTTCCGACCCTCTCCTCCCACGCTGCCGTGTGGTATCAACAGCAGCGGGGGTGTCGGAGTGAACTCGGGGTTACTGTGTTCCTCAGTGTGATCAAGAGTCCATACCACGTGCAGCGTCAATCGACCGGGCTTGACAAAAGCCAGACTACGAAGTTGCAGCGAGAGGCATTTTGGGAGATTGGATAAGATTACCCTTTTGTTTTACTTTTGTTTTTAAGGAAAGGGTTGTTTGGCAGAAGGATGAAAACGAGCAGGATGTCGTGGGCCCAGTGTGGGTAACTTAAGGATGGGAGTGCCCGCTCTGCTCTGTAAAGATAAGGGAACAAACAGGGCAGCCTGAGACGGAGGGCTTCACGAAGCTGGTGATGCACACGACCAGGGTGGGTCGCCACCGAGGGTAGAGTTTGACAAGTAGGAGACTCCAGGGCGGCACGGTGGCACAATTAGTAGCGCTGCCGGCTTACGGCAAGAAGGACCTGTGTTCGATTCCCGGCTCGGGTGCCTTTCTGCGTGGAGTTTGCACGTTCTGCCCCGTGTCCGAACAGGTTTTTTGCCGGGTACTCCGGTTTCCTTCCACGGTCCAAAAAGATGCCGCCTAAGTTAATTGACCTTCTGACTAAGCTGTCCTCGGTGCCCCTGTGATGGACCGACGTCCCATCCTATCCACGGTCTACTGACTCGCTAACCCCTCTCCGCTGGACAACTGTTACAAAAAAGAGCCGCATTTGCTCAACGGTTCCTCACCAGTTTTGAGACGAACCGACAGACTGACCGACCTCTGTTTAAATTCCAGACGACGGAGATGTGAATTCACTCGGCGCGCCGCGTGAAATTACCCGAGCCGACCGAGAGTTTTCCTTTGAGCACGCGGAGAAAGGTCGCCTAGTCGTCCCGAGTAAATTAGAGCGAAAACAAGTGAGAGGCACTTGCCCTCTCTCCGCGCGCGGTGCCCGGAGACCGCAACACCCCTCCAGGCTCCCGCGAAACCAGCCGTTTACTCGCCTCGTCTGATTGTTCATTGCCACGCCAAACAAGAGAGAGGGGAGCGCCGATCAAATTGCAACCACGCCGAATTCCAATTTCGAACATCAAACAGTTTACCGCGTCCCCTTGATTGAGACAAAATTACATTGCGCGCAATTACCCGCTGTTTGGACAAAATAATGGGACCCCGGCTCGTGAAGAGATGACCAAACAGACACGTGCTCGCGGAGTGTGTGTGTGTGGGTTGGGGGTTTTTTTTACTTGCGAACAGGATACGGATTTGAGAATAGCGACACCAGCACTTTCACAGAAACATGATTCCAGCACCCACCCAACTTTTTCCTGAGGTAGTCTCATGTCATATGTTGCGACACCCGCACTTTCACAAAAACATGATTCCACCCCCACACTTTTTCCTGCAACACCCGCGGCTGCGACGCGTCTGGCAGCCTCGCGTGCCTCGAGATAAATCAAATAAATAGACATGGCTACCGAGAGGGCAGCGCGGCGCCCGGAGAAGACCGGCTGTTGGAAGTTAGAACCTGCACGGGAACATGAATCCGGACTAAACTTCGAGGTGAACGCAGCCCCCCC
>JAZEWU010000023.1:2669745-2680014 GCA_036362915.1 Geotria australis | reverse complement strand
TGAATGACGGCAGCGGCGTGTTAAACCGGGGTTTGGGCCACCGCGTGTCGTGGCCGGTTTGCACCGTTGTCGGTAATAATAATAGCATTCTTCTTCTTTGCGAGTCTTCGAAGCACGATGGTCAGCCTCTGGACATCGTTGTCTGGACATCGTTGTCTTTCAGCTCCGCCTCGAAGTGTTTGGCAGAATTTCGCAGGCAATACCAAGTATTACTTGACAGGGATCGCGACGTGAACGCTTCTACCTTGACCCCCATAGCATTTATAGAGCGCTTTTCACCCGAGGGTCACAAAGCGCTGCACAGGGCTGCGGAGAGGACGGCATGTCAACAACGACAGAGAACGTAAAATCAGCAATTTTTTGGGGGGGTTTTTTGAGGGGTTTTAGCAGGAGTGCTAGACTCCAGACCTGTTCACCAAGGGAGACCCTAGCAGAAGTGCTGGACTCCAGACCTGTTCACCAAACGGAGACTCTAGCAGGAGCGCTGGACTCCAGACAACATAGTTCTAAGGTTCATTGGAACACGCAAACCCCTCCACCACCAAAAGGTTACTACTAAATCAGAAGCGGACGGCCAGCACACATGCACGGCGTTAAAAGTGTCACAGCAGACTGGTCCAGTTGTAATAATAATAGCATTTATATCGCGCCTTTCACACGAGGGTCACTCTGCTGCACCTCCTCTCGCAAACACAGCGGTTTTGTCCCAACATTCTTGTCTCGTGCCACACGCAGCAAAAAACATTCAAAATTATCATAATAATAATACAACTCTGGCTGAACATATATAAGCCAGAAGGACTATTAGGGATAGAGAGAGAAAAAAAAAAACCCATCCTGATGAACCGTAGTGGGCTGTTTACCGCGTAAATATTACGAGTGATCACAGTGCATTAAAAAGCTATGATGGAAGCGGGGCGCATCATTTGTTAAATCCGAGTGCCAGGTGCCGCGCGTGCCGTGGCACTGCCAATCAGACGGCGAGCCGCAGCTCCAAGCATCCCCGGAGCCACAGTGAACGTACCTAATGAGTAAGCTACCCACACTATTACAGGCACAGCACCGTGGCTCTGGGTGCCTGGGCTCTCGGCCAGACCAATAAGAATGTTACATTTATAACGCGCACATATTCATTCACTGTAGAAGGTGCTCATACGACGAGAGAACGACTCAGAGGCGTAGCGAGGAAAGCGCAGAGGCGGACGAGGAGGCAGCCAGGCGGCTTTACCGGCGCGACCTCTACCTTCGACGAGCCACTTTAGATTCCTTTTATTGTATTGATGTAGGTTTTCACGGCTCGGTTCATGACGGTTGCTCTTCAGAGCTGTTCTTTCGGGAAAGCCGCGTCGAGCGAGGGAGAGAGAGGGAGATCGCGCGACACGGCTATCCCGAAAGAACAGCTCGGAAGAGGGGGTCAAGGTAGAAGCGTTCACGTCGCGATCCCTGTCAGGTAGTACTTGGTATTGCCTGCGAATTCTACCAAACACTTCGAAGCCAAGCTGAAAGACGACGATGTCCAGAAGCTAGCCATCGTGCTTCGAAGAATCGCAAAGAAGAAGAAGCTCGGAAGAGCAACCGTCATTCGTATTATTATTATTAAAATATCTGCCTAGCTGTAATTGTACAAATTGATAGTTGGTTTCAAGGGCTGCAAATGTTCTTTACTATAATTGTGCAAAAAGCTTTTAAACGTATTAACATCGCATCGTTACACTGTCGCAGTGCTTTGACTCATTAATTGATCGGAATTATTGGTAATTTTTGTACTGTACAACTGTTCCTGTTTACTCTATGTTAATAGGTATAAATGTATTGATTTAATGCTGCAAATTCGTTGTTTTACCGTCTCATTTTACACATCGTGTATGTGAGATAGTCAGTTCGTTTGTTGTATCGCATGAATTCCGCTTCCAGAGCTGGCAAGCTCGCTGGGTATTTCCTGCTGTGAATAATACACATCTATCTACTGGAGCCTTAGGTGAATATGGCTTGTCTACAGAGGGGCTTGGATCTTGGCCAACTTGCCTGGGTCCCACGCCCGTGTAAATATTGAGGAAGTCGGTCTGTCTGAGTTGGCGCCGCAGGGGTTCCCGGGTTTGAACCCGGCCGGTGGAATGCGATTGAAAGCAGCGTTAAACGCGCGGCGAGTTGATGGTCTCAGCCCGGTCACCGATGACTGGAGGAAAAAAACCGCCGCTACGACCACTTTAAGTCTGGGTCTGTGATTAATTTGGCAAGATTCCAAGCTCTTAAATGAAAACATCGGTTTCACTGTCAAGCGACAGCCACGCGACTCTCGGTGGGAACGCGCTGCCCCCGGCTGTGTGGGCCAGAGGTCACCTGGACGGATCTCGGCGGTAGATAAGAATAATAGCATTTTATAGAGCGCCTTTCACCCGAGGGTCACAAAGCGCTGCACAACGACAGCAATAAAAAAACAACTAATAAAAACCAAAGCAACACAAAAATTAAATGAATAAGGCTGCTTCGAATACACTGCAAGGTCGTGAAACTGGCAATCTTAAGAGCGGCAAAAATCTGCCAGCGTCTCCTAAGATGGCCGTCACTTCCTTAAAGACAAACACGGAGGGAGACAGGGAGGGAGGGAGGGTGAGCGACAGGGGGAGACATAGGGACACAGAGACAGGAGGACAGAGACAGACACGAGGGGGAAACAATGCCAATCTAAATTAAACAATTAGATCTGTAATATCTGCTGCCGTGGGTCGTTCGCAAACAGGAATTGCTCCACTGCCCTGCGATGGATCCGAACGGCCACTTGTCTGGTGACACGATGTGGATAGAAGAACCAGCATTCATTCATTAATTGTCAGAAACCGCTTAAGCTTGTACAGGGTCGCGGTGGGCCGGAGCATATCCCGGCAGACACAGGGTGCAAGGCAGGGCCATACCCAGGATGGGACGCCAGACCATCGCAGGGCAAGAAGTATCAGCACGATGCGGTTAATTTGCATGTTTGTTGTATCGCAGGAATCCCGCTTCCAGAGCTTGCAAGCTCACAGGGTGCTCCTCCTCATGGTGCCTCCATCGTGGGAGGTGAAACGTCGCGAAGGAGGGAGGACAAACGCTCGCCACAGCTGTCGCGAAAAGCCAGCTCTCCAGAGCGATTCTCAAAAGCAGTGCAACAAATAAATATAAATAAGTAGACATTATTATATAATAGAGCAAGAAGCGACCAAATTGAGCGGAATGTTTAATGTTTACAGATATTGACTCCAACCCTTTCCTCCCCCACCCGTGCAGGGCCTGCTGTTTTATGTCAAATTCCATTATTTTTTTGGTAAAAAATAAACATATTCTCCCAATTTGACCATATTTAGGCGATACCGCAGCTCGGGCTGTTTGCGTTGGCTTGTCACTACCATGTTTCCGTGCGATCATTTGTCTGACTGTTTGCACGTCAGGCATATTAAGCGATGATAAATCTGGGCGTAATTTTATGCCAGGGCTCCGCTGGTAGATTTCCGGCAAATGATTCCGCGTGCGCCGCACAGCACATCAAGTAAACATCTTGCTATGGCCACTGTTTGCCACGTGCCTACCCTACCCACAGGCTATGGTCAAGAATTCGCGTCGAGAAATAATTTCGTGACTGAACTAATACGGCATTATACCGCTGTAGGTTTTCACGCCTCGATTCGTGACGGTTGCTCTTCGGAGCTGTTCTTTCGTCATAGCCGTGTCGAGCGATCTCCCTCTCTCCCTCGACACGGCTGTCCCGAAAGGACAGCTCTGAAGAGCAACCATCGTAATGCGAAATTAATAACCACCACTGTGATGATGCTTGTGAGAAAACATCATTACCAGTGACCGGTACGCTGTATTATTTTGTTTACACCTACATAATAAATGTAGTGTGGTGCCAATCTGTTTTACATATATTGAGGGTACATTCAAAACGAATCATTCGTATGAGCTGCCAGCTTTGAATTGCGTGTCATTATTGCGGTGTTACCGCGACCCTCACCAGGACAAGCGGTTTAGAAAATGGATGGATGGATGGATTATTGCGGTGTTATATTGAGGAGAGAAAAGAGCACCTGATCCAGGCACGAATATTTGAGACGCAAATAAATTAATTAAATCGCTCCATGGCATCGCCCCTGCAATGAGAATCGCTGGAGCATAACTTAAATGTTCTTATTATTTTCAAATTAATTGCGCTTCAAACCTGTGTTCGACAGCCCTGAACACGCAACCTACGAGATATGATTTCTTCACTACTGTCTAGGTTTCTGTGGTCGTACAGTATTTATGGGTCCCACCCCATGGACTGTAAGCTTATGGTGGTGGTGCGGTTTACGTGATCCAATGAACCCGAGAGCTATGTCACTTGGAGTCTAGCGCTCCTGCTAGGGGCTCCTTCCTGAACAGGTCTGGACTCTAGCACTCCTGATAGGGTTCCCCTTGGTCGAATTCGATTCGATTCTTCGAAGCGTGATGGTTATATGACAGTTTCCCATTGCAAGAAGTTCTTCTTTAGTTTCAGACAGCCCTTCAACATTTAGAGATATAATAGTCAGTGCTGGCCTTAAACTCTTAAAGGCTGGCATTGTCCTCTCTTCTTGCTCCAGACTGAGGGGCTTCTGGCATTTGTTGGAGCTTCTGCACATCGTTATCTTTCAGCTCCTCGCCTTCGAAGTGTTTGGTAGAATTTGCAGGTTATACCAAGTATTACTTGACAGGGATCGCGACGTGAACGCTTCTACCTTGATCCCCTTCCCCTTGGTGACCACGTCCGGGGGAAGGTTCCAGACAAACAACGATCTGAAGCCCCTCCGACTAGAGCAGGTTGGCGTCAGGAAGGCCATCCGGCCGTAAAATGCTGCTCCAATACCGCCACCAACGACGGGCAATGTGCCAACCCGGGTCAACTGGACTCGTACGTGCCGTTTAAACCGGCAACAGCAACAACAGTACAGTAGAATATACAAGATTTTACCCTTTCTGGCAATGAGAAAAGTGTTAAGATCTTAAAACACTAAATGGACACCTTTTTTGCAAAGGTTCCAGTTTTCAAGCAGTCACACGTACTTATGGCAAAAACATGCAAATGCATGCTTTGATAATGCATTGTCCTTCAAACTTATTGGCCAACACCAGAGACGGCTTTTATTATTAAGATCTTAACACTTTTCTCATTTCCAGAAAGGGTTAAACCTTGTATATTCTACATTATTTGTACACTGGAAAAAAGGTTCTCATAGTCACTCCTTGGACTGCTGCCACCGCGACCCTCACCTGGACAAGCGGTTTAGAAAATGGATGGATAGTCACAACAGTACTTCATACGCCCCCGACGTGTTGTCGGCTTGTGCCGCGTGGCACTCCTCCGCACGAAGCCCGACGTTTCGGAAACGAAACTCGGGCAGCTGGAGAAGCTCCGAGTACGCGGAGAAAACCGACAGACATCATCCGGGCGAGGAACAGCACGCGGTAAAATCCCACGAACACAACGGGGAGCTGTGAAGGCTGTTTGTTTTTTAAATTGCGTCTTTACGCGGGCACTTAATCCGACGTAACTGGCTGATGATTGGTATCTCAACGGCCCCAAGGATCTCAATTTGGCACCTCAATCGCAATGTTGCGCAATAACACTTAACAGCGCATCGCAGATTCCACCCACCCCGTCGCTCCCCACCGCAATCCGATTAAAATTGTAATATCGGCATCGCGCCACCAGATGATGGAGGTCTACGTCTGGAAATTTCGCAGCCGGCAGTGCACTACCCTGTGCTGGGACAATCGGTCTGGAGCACGACCACGCACAAGCTGTGAGCCTGGGGCTTTCATTTTGTGACGTTTGTTTTAATATGCCCGGTGTAGTATGTGAATCGCATATTTATCAAACTATTTCTGGAATGAACTCGACAGGCCACCTTTCAACACGCTATGCATATATGTTTTTATATGCTCTGCAAACAATGTTTGTCTGGTATATTAAAAAAAAAATCTAAGTAATTTTTTTTAACAGAGCTGGAATAAGAGCTTTCAAGAGCAGCTCTTTCGCTATAGCCATGTCGAGCGCTCTGTGGAGCCCGGTGACCGGGCGAATTAACAACCACTCACAAATACAGTAATAATAAGAACTGCTTTCCAAACCGTTCCATCTTGGGTATAACCCCACTTTGTGCCCTTTGTCTGCTTACACCTCCGCGTTGGACAACTGTTAAAAAGAGCTACATAGCATAACGGTTCCTTCCAGCTTAAACGCTGACTGATGTTGTTCTACTCTCGTCTAAAAAAAACCCACCATGTCTTTTGGAGATTAAATAATAAAAATGAATGACGAATGTCACATGGCGGCAACCATTCGAGAGAAAAAAATGTTACGTACAGTAGAACACTCCAAAATAACCGTCACAATGACCCTCGGACAAGTGCAATGGCCCACGACCAAATCACTTAGAACATGCCACGCAGTGTCCTATCTGAAAAAGCTCAGCACGATGAAGCCGGGTCGTACTTGAATGGGAGGCTGCGATGTGAATGACAAGTGCTGTATGTTTGCGCTGCGAGCTGGCTGGCACATGCCAGTATAACTACAACAATGAACCCTTGAATGCATCTCCGCGGACCTGAGTTGGATTTCCTCGCGGGAGAAGTGCGGTTTCTATAGGCGCGCCCACGCTGTCGTGTTCAGGTGCTAGATGGATTGTTACATCCATCCGTGCATCCATTGTAAGAAACGACTGAATCCTGTACAGGGGTCGCGGCGAGCCGGAGCCTATCCCGGCAGACACAGGGCGCAAGACAGGGTTATACCCAGGATGGGACGCCAGTCCATCACAGGGCACCGGGGGCAATTTAGTCCGCAGGCCAATTAACCTATGCGGCAGCATGTCTTTGGCCTGTGGGAGGAAACCCGTACAATCCATCTAAAATACAGCGAATTGTAACAGTAGGGAGCACGGGTGATGCATCTGCCAGTCATCTCAGTCAGGCAGCCCATGACACCTAGGTCTGTCTCGCGATCTCCTGTCGGCGAGCCCTCGACACTTCACGTGGCCTCAAGGTGCATATGGCCTGGCACAAGCGCGGTGGTGACGTCACCGCGACTTAGTGGCGAAGGACGGTTGTTGTTGTTGTTACAATACGTAACGGTGAGAGACGGCGAGTGCCTGGGAGAACAACCGTCCAGCAGTGGATGTATGTCGTCTCATAGTGACAATGCCTCTTGTCACCTCTCCGACCCACACAGGCGCGTGAAGCCGCTCTTTAATGGAATTGTCCAAACATACCCAAATGCACGACCTTCCTAAAAATGACTCTCGAGACCGGCCGAGGCTCTCCTGGGTAAATAAAGGAAATAAATAATACCCCGGTGTTATTATGGAAAAGGTTACTAACGTCGCACTTTAGGGCGGCACGGTGGCGCGGTGAGAAGCGCTGCCGCCTCACAGCAAGAAGGCCACCGGGTTCGAATCCCGGCTCGGGTGCCTTTCTGTGTGGAGTTTGCATGTGTTCTACCCATGTCCGCGTGGGTTGTCGCCGGGGACCCCGGTTTCCTCCCACATTACAAAGACATGCTGCTTCATGGGTTAATTACCCTGTGGACTAAATTGCCCCCCGGTGCCCTGTGATGGACTGGCGTCCCATCCTGGGTACAGCCTTGCTTTCTTGCGCCCTGTATCTGCCGGGATAGGCTGCGGCCTACCGCAACCCTGGGGATCAAGGTAGAAGCGTTCACGTCGCGATCCCTGTCAAGTAATACTCGGTGTTACCTGCAAATTCTACCAAACACTTCGAAGCCGAGGAGCTGAAAGACAACGGTGTCCAGAAGCTCAACAGATGCCAGAAGCCCCTCAAGTCCGGAGCAAAAAGAGAGGCCAATGCCCGCCTTTAAGGCCAGCACTGACTACTATATCTCTAAACGTTGAAGTGCTGTCTGCAATGGGAAACTGTCATATAACCATCACGCTTCGAAGAATCGAATCGGATGCGACCGCGACCCTGTACAGGATTAAGCGGATTCTGACGGCGAGACGCATCAGACGTTGCACTTCAGGTGCCTCCCGACAAACGTACCGGCGAGCCCGGGCCGCGCGGTCCCGACGTGGAGCGCCAGCGTCCCCTCGTGGCCGCGATTATAACGGTGCCGATCGAATCACATCGGCAGTGGCGACATCCCTTCTCCCCGGGGGGAGGGGGGGGAACGCGCTGACTCCGCCCAGACAAATACCAGCTAAATAAATAAAGAACCATCACCTCCAAAAATCACCACCTCCTCTTCCTTCCCCCCCCCCCAGCTAGCTAGCCAGCCCACCCCCATCACAACGCACAAGCCTCTCCCAGTCAAAGCAAAGCACCTCCTATCCCATCAGAGCGCCGCCCTCTAACAACCGAATTCACTCCGCGCTCGCTACAAGTTCCAGGAGCCGGCACCGCTAAGCGCACGCGGATTCACCAGCAGCAGCAGCAGCCACCAAGCAGCTCCACTAACCACCACCTCCAGCAACCACCACCACCGCCGCCTCCTCCGCCAACACCTCCTCCACACGCCTGTGTTGTGTGTGAGTGAGTGAGCTGCAACACTTTGACGGCTAGCAATTTACCACGGGGATGGCCGGGGCTATGGCCAGGGCGCGAGCTGCCGCGGGCTGTACAGGCGTGCGGGCTGCCCTGCTGTGCCTGGCTACTGCCCTGGGCTGCGCGCTCGGACTGAGCCGAGAGGAGCTACTCCAGCACGGGGAGAGGTCTGGGGACCGGCTGCTGCCGGGCGGAGACGACGCCAGCTTCGGACCCCTGCGTCTGGCTCAACCCCTGTTCCTGTACTCGACGCCGTACAGCGAGCTCTACGTGAGTACGGAGCAGCACCGGGCGCCGCTAGAATGCGCATTACGCATTTCCACGCAGCGCCGGAACGCGCGGAGGCAAGCGCACGATCAATGAGCGCGGTCAGGGTTACTACGATCGTGCCCAGCGCTTCAGCAACAGATTGTGCGCGTCGGTGCCGCGCAACTCGACGCTCCGCTCCCGTGAGTGTCGCCGCCGCCGCCGCCTGAGATCGGTGGCTGCTGTGGACTTCCGTTCGCTATTGTGCGAGCGACCAATCTTTTCGATAACGCACGGCTCGTTTTGAAAACGTTTCCATCAACGGATAGGGAAACGGCGCACCGCGGGCAGATTGTCCGGTCGCTATTTACGGTAGCGGGGTCGGCAACCCGCCGTGTGAAGTCTCGTCGCCAGCCACTTCACACACACACACGTACACGGTGGGTGAGTGACGGACGGATCAACTTGTTGGCGCTTGTTCGCCAACGCGCAAACACAAGCCCGAGCCGCGAAGATAGGTCAGACCAACCACCACCACCATCATCGCTGCTGAGAACGAGCGCCGTGGCGCGAGGCGCTTATTCACCGCGCGGCTAATGTCTGTGAGACGGGACTCACAGGACACCTTCCCCGCGTCTGCCTGTGGCTATAACGTCCGTTTACCGATTACGACTGCAGGCTCCGACGACTTGCAGCGCCGACCTCCCCCGTGTCGTTTTGTTGTCTGTGTGTATATAACCCGCACGTGGGTGAGAGCGGAGGTGTAAAGCGGTCAGCGGCGCCGCGCTACGAAGCCATCTCAGATCACTGTCAGAAACAGCGAAATCCTGTACAGGGTTGCCGGTGAGCCGGAGCCTATCCCGGCAGACACAGGGCGCGAGGCAGGGCTATACCCATGATGGGACGCCAGTCAATCACAGGACACCGGGGGGCAATTTAGACAGCGGGACAGTTAACCTATACAGGAGCATCTATTTGGACCGTGGTAGGAAACCGGAGTGCCCGGCGAAAACCCACGCGGACACGGGGAGAACATGCAAACTCCACACATAAAAGCAGCACCCGTGCCGGGACTCGAACCCAGTTGCTTCTTTGCTGTCGGGCAGCAGCGCTTGGTCACCCACATCCTCATGTGTTGTGCGGGGCCTTCGTAGACGCGACTCACTAACGCCATTCGACCCGACAGTCTATCGAGCCTATTACGAGGGATCTTTGTCTCGATGTACCCCGCGCGGTAGCGTGCGCCGGGCATGCGGCGCTCGGCATTCCCCCGACCGTACCGCGTTGAAGAATCAAGCCGCAATCAGAATTGCGCGCACACCCACGCAATTAGAAGTTTTGGCAGCACGACGCTAAGAGGGTCACACAAGAGACGCGGATGCGAACCGGGGTGATGTTGTCCCAGTCAGGCTGCAGTTGCCTCAGGGGTCGCTCGTAGCGACGCTAATTTACTGCTGGATGAAAGAGATGCCA
>JAZEWU010000023.1:2645584-2660730 GCA_036362915.1 Geotria australis | reverse complement strand
GCCCATCGGCTTCGAAGTGTTCGGTAGAATTTGCAGGTAAAACCAAGCATTGCTTGACAGGGACCGCGACGCGAACGCTTCTACGACACAGGATTAATGCGCGCGTTTCTCACAACGGACAGGCAGACGCGACGGACTAACGAAATAAACAAAAAATCTCCTCCTCGCCCGGCAGGTGGGGACCAACGGGGTCCTCTCGCCGCTGCCGCTGCCGAGCCAGGCGCAGTACGTGGACGAGGGCTTCCCCACGGATTTCCCGGCCATCGCGCCGTTCCTGGCCGACCTGGCCACGACGCCGGAGGCCCGCCGCGGCCGGGTCCTCTTCCGGCACGAGAGCGCGCAGGCGGCGACCACGCGGGCCCTGTGGCGCGCCGGCGAGATGGTCCGGGCGGCCTTCCCGGCCCTCGTCGCGTTCTCGCCCCGCGAGGTCGTCGTGGCCACGTGGGAGCACGTGGGGTCCTACCAGGAGCCCGACTCGCACAAGGTCAGCGGGCGCACGCGCGCACACGCTCGCACACCCACAAAGACAAAGATCCCCCGTGTAGCCTTAACAGGCTGTTGGGGCAAGTGCCGTTAGCAAGCAGCCATGACGGTCGACACGACACTCGAGGGGGTGGGTGACCAGCACCACGCCCGGCCGCCTTTGTCTCCCTAGCTGCGATGTTTACACATCGCACTAGGTACTCATTTGAGGCTGAGTCGAGCTAGGGGAGGCCCAGGGACCGGTTCGGAACATCGTCACTGGTGTTGGCCGTGAGCGGGATTTGAACTCGGGTCGCCAGATTTGTGGCCCAGTGCGCTAACCACTGAGCTACCGCTCCCCACGAGAATGTCTAGGAGAGGCTGTCGTAACAACTATGGTGGTGGAGGGGTTTGCGTGTTCCAACGAACCCCAGATCTGTGTTTCCTGGAGTCTAGCGCTCCTGCTAGGGTCTCCCTTGGTGAACAGGTCTGGGGGTAGGTTCCACACAAATAGTGATCCAAAGACCCTCAAACTAAAGAAGGTTGGCGTCACGAAGGACATCCCACAGCAGGTGGTAGAACCCGAAAACAACGTTGGAGAGCTGTTCAGCACAAGTACAACAACAAACAACAGGACAAGGCGTTGTATGCTCATTTTTAAGAAGTCCTTTAGCATTCCCCAAAAGAGCATCTGGAAAAATTAAGGAGCCGATGAGAGTGGGGTGGGGGGTCACATTGTTGTGTTTTACCAGCAACCATTAGGAACCTTTTATCGGAAAATTACCTAACTGACGGGCTAAATGTCTTCCACAGCGAGCATGACATAAGCCCCTTACTCTTGTATAATTAAACCCCAAAGGGAAATGTTACGGCGGGCAACAATAAAGCCATATTTTAAATTACTTCGCGAGAAAAATCGCTGAGGAAACCACACCAGGGCACAGCGCGCACGCGCGTTCACAACGCCGCCCGCGTACCCGCGCGCGCGCCGAGAGATAGGAAACGCGTAACCTGGTCGCGTACGCGGCACCTGAACCGGCTTTCACGCACTCGCCGATCTCACCGCAACAGGTAAGCTACCGCGAGATTGAACGCGAAGGGTCCCGTTTTCTTTTGTCGAGCGAGCGAGCGCGGCGTAAAGGATGGAGGCGCTTACGTTGATGTCCCCGCACGAGCCATTAGCCGCGGCCTCCGCGCTCTTTCGTCAGCGGCGCTTAGCCGGCTCGCGGGGCGGGCTCGGCGCGCGACGGATTCGTCCGCGCGGAAGACGCATTCCCCGCGTCCTCGCCGTGATGCCGCCCGTCCGTTAGGCGGTGACCGAGAGACGGCGACGCGCGTCACCGTCTCTCTGGTACGTGACCCTCGGGTGAAAGGCGCTCTGTAAATGCTATTATTATTATATTACGCGACGTCGGGCGACCGCGGGCGAAGTAAAAGTAAAATAATCAACCGGAGAAATGGAAGTAAAGAAATAAGTAAATAAAGGATCGAGTAACGGGGATCGAGCCGGCTGAATCCGACGGGCGGTTTTGAAATATCCGTACATGGCTGCGTTTTGAAATATCCGTACATGGCTGCGTTTCAACGCTCGGACATCACAGTCGCCACACTCTGTGCTCGCGTGAGCATTAAATTGCCTCCGACCGTGAACAAATGTGTTTGTGTTTCAAAACCAATAGTGGTTTATATTAGAGGATAGATCAAGAATGTTCCCTTTCATAAAAGGATTTCTACGAAGTTGGTCGACAATAACATTTTATATATTTATTTATGTCCCCACCCCGCGCGCCCGTGGATCACAATGTTAGAGTGCTGGAGCAGTTTACGTTTACCAATGAAACCCAGAGCTATGCTACTTGGAGTCTATTACGGATGGCAGGGTCTCCCTTGGTGAATAGGTGTGCAGTCCAGCACTGCTGCTAGAGTCACTCTTGATGAACACGTTTGGAGTCTAGTACTCCTGCTAGGGTCTCTCTCGGTGAACGGGTCTGGAGTCCAGCACTCCTGCTAGGGTCTCCCTTGGTGAACAGGTCTGGTGTCCAGCACTCCTGCTAGGGTCTCTCTTGATGAACAGTTTTCAGAAAAATAGCGATCCGAATACCCTCCTACTAAAGGAGGTCGGCGTCAGAAAGGGCATCTGGTCAACCAGCCAACCCGGGTCAACCTGTACATCAGCCATTGAAACCGGCAACAACGGACATCATAAAGTTGCAGAGGTGGAGAGTTGGGGAAGTGCTGCGACGGCGGGGAAAGAAAAACCGTATTCGAAATCCCTTTAAATAAATCATCGGCCGTTTCTAAAGGAAGCGCCACGGTGAAACGCCGTAAGCCGGCACCAATTCGGCCGGGCGTGCTCCGTGGCAGGCAGCGAGGGCTCCCGCCAAGCACGCCCACCATCACCACCATCACCACCATCGCCATAACCGCCACGAACACTCCGTTCAATATGCAGGCGCGGCCGCTCAGCGCTCGAAAATAATCGCGGGCGGGCGGGTTCACGAGCGGGCGACGAACCCGGCGAGCAGGCGCGTCGCAGCGGCGGGTGTTGCGGGTGTTACGACACCCGCACTTTCACAGAAACATGATTCCATCCCACCCTCCACTTTTTCCCGAGGTAGTCCCTTACATAATTTGTTGCGACACGCGTGCTTTCACCGAAACGTGATTCCGTCCCCCCCACTTTTGCCCGCAACACCCGCGACCGGTGTGCGCTCCCGCCGCCGCAGCCGCCCTCCCCACGAGACGGCCGCTTTGTGAATGGTGTCGTCCCGCGTTCATCGCAGCCGCTCTCGCTCTGGGCGTTTCGATCGTCCGGCAGACAGCGGGGCCGACGTCGCTCGCCGAGCGCGGGAGGGGGGCCCCGCTTAGGCGGTTTGAGACGGGCCGCGAAGGCGGAGCGCGGCGCCCCCCCGCATCTCTCGCGAACAACAGTCGGCGGCCGGCTCTCCGTCAGCGGTTGCGTCGGAGTTAGCCGTCGCGCTTCGCGGGAGATCGCTCGGTCCGTCGATGAGCGTTTAGCGCGAGGTCGGTAAAAGCCCGCCATGGCTGACACCGGGGCCGCACGGTAGAGCTATACACACCCAGGACGGGACGCAGGTCCTTCGCACGGACAATTCAGCTGGCGGGACGGTTAACCTCGGCGGCAGCGGTGGCGTGTCTTTGGTCCTGTGGGAGTTGAACCGGAGAGTATCTGGCGCAAAACCCACACGGATAGAGAGAGAACGTGCAAGCTCTACTCAGAGGCATCCAAGCCGGGGAATCAGTATTTATCGATATTGCTTGACTCTCAGTTAATCTGTCTTGATGTTGTCGACATGCCGTTCTCGCCACAGCCTTGTTGCAGCGCTTTGTGACCCTTGGGTGAAAGGCGCTCTAAAAATGCTATTATTATTTCTTGCTGTGAGGCGGCAGCACTAGCCGCCGATGACGTGTCCTGCCTAAGTTTTTTTATCAATACGATGGCTCCGCTTTGCATTTCGCAACGCGTTCATCCCGTCTCTCTCTCTCTCTCTCCCCGCGTAATTCCCAGCACATATTTCCCGACTCGAGTCGACGCACCTTTTCGGGCGGTCGTTTAATGTTCGGTGCCGCAGGCCCGTATTTTCCCGACCCACGTATCAGGGCGGGCGATACTCTGCGACCGAATTCGCCTGTGCCTGCACAACCCATCTATACTGTATATATGTAAATACGTTTCCCCAGATTGTTATTCCGGTGCGAAGATGTTGTTCCGCATGACTTTGATGTTTATCAAGTGTAGCTTCCGCGGAAATAGAACTCCTAAGCGCTCCGCGCATATCTATTTTCCTTTAAATAACGACGCAACGCCGCGCACCTCTCCGAGCAGCGCTTAAGCGCGCCGACGCGATAATGGAGCCGCATTATTAGATTTAGGTTATTTTGTTTCGAGGGCGATCCAAATTGTGTTCACGACGCGTGCAAGGATTTACTGCGGCTGGTGCAGCCGGATGGATAGTTTAACACTCGCGCACACAGACTCGTAATTCACGCGGTGAGCATGAGCGTTATGGTTCCAGCGGAAAGAATTCCTCCAGTGCCCTGTTAACCGCCGAACCTGGATTGGCTGTCATGCTTCACACTATACATGCTGCGTCCAGCCATTCATCTTCTGGGAATGAATGGCCGACGGAGTAACGTGTGCGCGAAACGCACACACACACACACTGTGACCCAGTACTACGGCATCTGTTTAAAATGTTCTGTCACGGAGGTGGCCGAGTGGCCCTTGGGTCGTGCAGAGCGCTGAGCCAGCACAGCTGAGAGTCTGCACTCGAATCTGGGTTTTTGTCGCCCGTTATTAAAATGGTAACGCGAAAACGAGACTGAGAATTGCTCTCCGTAGCTGTTCTTTCGGGATAACCGAGTCGAGCGTTCCTGCTGCCTCCTTCGCTATGTTTCGCCACCCACGTCGGAGGCATCATCAGGCTTCTGATCATCGAGCCGTGAAAACCTACATCAAAAAACAAATCTGCTTGTCGACTGTGATCTAGGCAGACAAGACAAGACGAGATGAGACGACTGTCTACCTGGATCAATAATTTACCAGGCGTGGATTTGACGTCATTTGTAAGATAATATTAACACCATCCTGGACCGATCCAAATGCTGGATGGATTTAAGACATCGTATTTCGTCTCTTCAGACCTTTTCCAAAAACTTACATTTGTAAAATTTGACATTTTAACTTTCTAAAAAATGCACAAACAACAGACAGACAAACATCCTAGAAAAAAATAAATAAACAAGACAACTGTCTACCTGTATGCGAGAGGGAGATCGCTCGACACGGCTATCCCGCAAGAACAGCTCTGAAGAGCAACCATAAATAAATAGGCAGACAAAAAAACCGGTTACACTTCTTACTGGAGAAGTCGTTTTTAAAATGGGTACTCGAGTGTAGTGAATGCATGATCTCTACCCAGTCTCAAATGACTGTACCAAAAAAAACGCGACTAAATATGGGTTTTCACTTAATTTCGCGAAAATTCCAGCTTCAAGAATAAAAAAAAAATACCTTGATTTGTATCCAACACTCTTTCCAAGGCATATGAATGGTATCCTCACAATGTGGATAAAGAGGCCTGTCAAAAGGATTTTAGAAATCGCTCAGTAACGTCATTATCCGGGGTCGTCCCTTAACACAAGGTGGTGCACTGCTCGCTGTGAGAGATACTAATGGAATGTTATCTATCACATTACATTACACTGATGGTACAGTTTGAATATACAATTCAATGGCTCGTTGCATGAGAATTTCTCGAAGCAGTCGCTTTTTCTGGATAGCCGTGTCGAGCTTTTTTCCTCTCTCCTTTGCGAGAAGCGAAATGTCGCAAAGGACAGAGGAGGAACGCTCGACACAGCTATCCTGAAAAAGCGGCTTGAGAGCAATTCTCAGTACTGCAATTGGAAAAACGGTTAAAACAGCTCACACCATGTCCTCCGCTGGTGGGCATTCGCCTCCGGAGTCCCACGTAAGAGCTAGCGTGTCTGCACGGGTTTTTACGGCATTTCTAGGTCTAATATATTAACTTCAATTTAGGTCGGTGTCAAAAACACAGCGGTGAAATCCATTAATTCTGCACGGGAAGGGCACTCATGCGCCGCACTGCTTTATTAAATTTGGGTCTCATGGCCGGGGTCCTAGACTTGACCAATTTTGTTGCGAAAGAATCCGACTTTTTTTTCCGGCCGCTTTGCCACCCCCCCTTCCCGTCTCCCGACACCCATCGCTCCCGACCTCCTGCGCCACTTTCAAATTACTCGTCGACGCTTCCTCCGCGTGTCGCCGTGCAAACGCACCTCGTAAGTCGAGCGATGGTCCATCCATCCATCCATTTTCTAAACCGCTTGTCCTGGTCGGTGTCGCGGTGCTAGCAGTCCAAGGAGATCGGACCAGACATCCCATTTCCTCAGCAACAGATTCCAGCTCTTCCTGTGGGATTCCCAGGCGTTCCCAGGCCAGGCGAAGGATAAACACGTAAAATTATTGTTATTACGTACGCGCGCGCCTCGGCAGGCCAACACATTCCAGGCGGTGGTGGCGTGGGACCTCACCGACACCTTCGCCATCTTCCTGTACCCGGAGGACGGCCTGCGCTTCGTCGGGACGCGCCCGCGCGCCGCCTTCTACGCCGACCTGGAGCTGCCGGCGCGCGTCGGCTTCAGCGACGGAGCGACGGACGGGCGCTCCTACCCGCTCACCACCACGGAGCAGTCGGTGAAGGACCTCTACCAGTGAGTGACGCGGCACGGTCTCGCGGCCGTTTCGCGGGCGGGCGGGTTTGTTTCGCTTCTTAACCCGGAGCACGGAAATACGGGAGAGCGTTTTCGAGTTAGAGTCGCCGCCGCTTTAGAATGATAGGTATGGATGGATGGATAATAATAATAGTATTTTATAGAGCGCCTTTCAACAACGACAGGTAAAAAAAAAAACAGCTGATAAAAACCATAGCAACGAAAATTAAATGATTAAGGCTGCTTCAAATACACTGAAACTGGCAATCGTAACAGCGGCAAAAATCTGCCAGCGTCCCCTAAGATGGCCGTCACTTCCTTAAAGACAAACACGGAGGGAGACAGGAAGGAACGGTGAGCAACAGGGGGCGACATAGGGAGAAAGAGACAGGAAGACAGAGACAGACATGAGGGGGATGTGCAAAAATACCCAGTGAGCGTGCAAGCTCTTCACAGGATGGACGGATGGACCATCGTCTGAAATCAGTCATTATTGTCCGGACGTAGCTTTTCACGGCTTGATTCATGACGGTTGCTCTTCGGAGCTGCTCTTTTGAGATAGCCGTGTCGAGCGATCTCCCTCTCTCCCTCGTGACATTTCGCCTGATGATGCTTCCGATGTGGGATGCGAAACGTCGCGAGGGAGAGAGGCAGATTCGCTCGACACGGCCGTCGCGAAAGAGCAGCTCTGAAGAGCAACCGTCGTCAGTCACCATCATCGGCAAGGTAAATCATCAGCATCATCATTGTGCGGCGGTGTGAAACATCTGGGCTATAAATAAGAGCTGTTGTTGTTGAACCATGTACGCAGACACGACACTTGTTTCGCACACAAATAGACATTTTCACCAACAAATTACTCACCGTACTTGCAGGTGTTTATTTTCACACGCCCCAATTTGCTCTCAAAAACGTGATGATTTGTTTAATACCTTCACCGTCATCATCTCTCCAATTTCACTGTAACTTGCATCTGGTCATTACTTACCTAAAACCCCCCAAAAAAAATGTGTTGCTGATTTTCCGTTCTCTGTCGTTGTTGACATGTCGTTCTCTCCGCAGCTTTGTGCAGCGCTTTGTGACCCTCGGGTGAAAGGCGCTATATAAATGCTATTATTATTATTACCTATACATAATGTCAACATCTGCTGTGGGGAATTTGTAAACAGCGTTACAAATAAGTCTGCTTACGCCATCAAAGAGAACATCCTGCACAGGATTCAACCGCTTATCGTCTCATTGTATATCAAACTGCACACTCATCTTAATTTGGAGAAAATATCTCTGTATGACGATCATCGCCACAAATAGAATGAGTTTAATGCTATTTTTCTGAGAGCTTCTGTATCCATGGTGACTATCACTTGTAAAAGTCAAACAAATTATGCTCTGTTCTTTATCATGCTTTGTATTATATATAACGGAGCACGCGTTTATGTGCATATTTGTCCACACTGAGGGTACGAGGGCTCGATTTTTGACAAAACAACACCGAGGCGTTTATGTCTTATTTCAGATCGACTTGCCACTTAGTCATTACTCTTCTGAAACTTTAACACAATTCCGGCTTGAAAATCCCACTTTTGCAAAAGCACCACCGACCATCTCTTAAGAACTCTTCCGGCTTTGTCATGGCGTCAGAAGAACGTGTTACATGCTCCGAAAAAGAACATCCATAGGGCGGGCACTTTGCTATTACCACCAGCTGTTTGCGATTCTACTGCTGGACAAAATCCTCCCTGCAACGTTCCGTACAGGGCGGTTGTTTTAACCACGCTTCACGCCGCCGGCCGGTGCGGGTTTGGTGACCTGGGGGGGGGGGGGTGGTTGTCGATCACAGGACAGGTACGATCCTCACTCACCGCCAGCACTAACCGTTTGCGATCGAATTCAAGCCGCCGAGTTGCCAACGAAGCGCGCTAACCGCTGCGCCGTCGCTCCGCCGCGCTCAAATTATGATGCATCCCTCTTCATTCTGGCTTCTCAGACACGGAGCGAACAGAAAGCCGCTTGTGCTCTTAGTGCCGGTACGGGATAAGACGCTACGAGCATGTAGCCGCGGGAAATCGCCCGAGCAAAGCCGAGAGAAGCCGCCTTTGCCGTGAATGCGACCGGCGAATCGTCCCGCTGAGCGCCCCGCTGAGCCCACGACAATGCCGCCCGTGCGGTAGGAACGCATCGAATCCATCCATCCATTTTCTAAACCGCTTATCCTGGTGAGAGTCGCGGTGGCAGCAGTCCAAGGAGAGTGGACCAGACATCCCCTTTCCTCAGCCACAGATTCCAGCTCTTCCTGGGGGATTCCCAGAGCGTTCCCAGGCCAGCCGAAGGATATGCGCATCAAATCGTGGATTAAAATGTGATAGTTGACGGGACTCCTGCGATACAACAAAACTCGTGAATTAACCAACGTAAACAAAGTTGATCTTCGTATTCAGCCAGTCAGGTTTTTTTTGTTAAGGCTGGAAGGAACCGTTGAGCCATGTAGCTCGTTTCAACGATTATCCAGCGGGGAGGCGGTAAGCAAGCGACAACATCTCAGGCCATCGGTGGCACTTCAGTCAGGACGACTAAACCTAGCCAGCAGCGTGTCTTTGGGTGGTGGAAGATAACCTGAGTACCCAGGCAAAGACCCCACACGGACACGAGGCAGAACACGCAAACTCCACGCAGAGAAGCAACACCCGAGCCTAGAATCGAACTCGGGTAAAAAAAAACAGTGCCACTCACCTCACCACCGTGCCCCAGGCGCGTCGCAGCCGCGGGTGTTACGGGTGTTGCGACACCCGCACCCCAGCAAACCGGCATCGGCGGTGAGCGGTGGAAGGGGGGGAGGGCAAGAGATCGTGAATAGAGTGAAAGAAGCGTAGAGACTCCGAGCGCTAGTGCCAGGCACGCACCACTCCCCCGGGGGAGATCGAACACCGGACAGCCGGAGTCTGGCTCGTAATCTGCACGGGTATTTTCTTTTTAAAGCGCGGCGGAGGAAGGCAACGGCAATTGAATGGCGCCTCACATCGCTAATCCCTGCTGAAGACAAAACATATTTACTCGCAAGGGAATGCTGGGGGGGTTTGTGGTGGGGGGGGGCTCCGTCCTGCTTCGACTCGAATCGACGAGCGAAAAACTTTCCGTGGCTCTTTTCCGTACTTTCGAAAAAACTGGAGACGGCCGGAGAAATATAATAACGGTTTGGATATTGAAAACGGCCGCGTCACGAAGAACTCCAGGCACTGTACGGTGGAACAAATTTCACCGCCGAGTTAAACGCAACCGCAGGGTAACATCGACAGAGGAGTGAGAACACCATCACCATCCGTCCATAGATTTTCTAAACCGCTTGTCCTGGTGAGGGTCGCGGTGGCAGCAGTCCAAGGAGAGTGGACCAGACAACGGTGAGAAACAAAGCAACGTAAGACGACGTGAGGATAAAAAAAAAAACCCATCTGCGTACGCGCAGCAAGTGCGTCTCACCCGTCAAGAACTAAAAGCGATTTGAGACAGAAGCGTTTTTAAGGAGGGATTTCAAAGCGACGAGAGCTGGCGGTCTGCCTACGTCAGTCAGTCAGTCAGGAGCCATTCCACAAGAGCGACGGCGTTGGCCGCGAATGGTTTGTCGCCAAAAGTGGCCAACCGGTTGCAAGACACGCTCAGGCGGTGGTCATCGCTAGATGTATCACGATTCAATGGGGTAGCTTTCAACGGCTCGGTGTCTAAAGAAAATGCTGTCCACGGCTGGCTGTTCTGTCGGGATAACCGTGTCGAGTGTCCCTGCTCTTTCCTTCGTGACGTTTCGCCTCCCACGTCGATGCTGCGTAACGTCGCGAAGGAGAGAGCAGGAACACTCGACACGGCTGTCCTGAAAGAACGATGATGCCTCCAACGTGGGAGACAAAACATCGCAAAGCAAGAAAGCAGAACCACTCGACACGGCGATCCGGATAGAAAATCTACGGAGAGCAACCCTGGTCGCCGGCCTACGCGCGACGGTCACCACGCGCTACAAGAGCTCGCTTCCAAAATTCCAAAAAACCGCTGAGACTAAAAATGCTTGTTCTCTTGTTCATCTTCCGCGCGGCCGGCAGAATGCGTCCCATTCATGGCGAGTGTTTTCAATCAGACCTAAAGCTGCGGGTTACGCGCCGTGCGCTTGTCGCGTCGCGACTACAGTTGAGCCATTGACGAGGGTAACACGACTCTGGTTGTGATCGCGGGCTCCGCACTATCCCACGGGGTCAGCCGATCCCTCCCCTCGCGTGGTCGCCGCCGCCGCCGCCGAACGACAGAGCCTATCGCTTCGGAAAGAAGGTGATTAACGCAAATATGAAGGAATCTAAATTGGCGCTGAGGATGGCAACTCCTGCGGGAGGGAAGGGAGAAAGAAATAATTGAAGAAGGAGGGGGGTTTTCCTTTTGTCACCCACCTCTTGCGGTTGACGCGCGTTCGGCTGACGAGCGCCAATTCTACGCGGCATTCTGTCCGTTAACGTCGTTATGCTAGCAGCGATTTGAATTGGCCTTGCATCGGCAGAACGGTTTTGCCCAATATCGCCAATAATTGTCATGTCCGTTTAAAAATGCGTTTCATCGTGAGCGTGGAATTTTACCGTTTTCGTACCGACCGTTCACCCCCCCCCCTCTCTCCCAAGTGGCCGAATCGTAATTGTATTCTCGCTAATTATAGTTGGAGGTTTTCGCGGCTCGAAGCGTGATGAGAATAGCTCCCGAGAGCTGCTCGTTCGGGATAGCCGTGTCGAGCGTTGCGATGAAGGCTGACGATGCCTCCAACGTGGGCGGTGAAACGTCGCGAAGACGAGAGTGATATCCCTAAAGAGCAGCTCTTGACAGCAATTCTCTTACAAGTTAGTGCACCTGGAGCTCGCTGTATTTTCACGGTTGAAACAGCGGTGAAAGTTTATTGAATCCCCCGTCCGCCTCCATCCAGCCAGCAGGAGCGAGTGGGTTACACCACAGTCAGCCGATCGGCAGGTCGCATTCGATCGAGTATACTGTCGATGCTTCCAACTCTTCCAAGACATCCGGCCAGCGTGGAGGAGTCGGTCAGAATACCCTCTAGGGGGGGCTGTCTAGAGCTACCTCTAGTCTAGGCGGACTGTCTGTTAACAATGATAATAATTTTACATTCAGAACGCGCACATATTCATTCAATGTCGAAGGTATTCGTTCGACGAGAGAACGACTCAAAGTTCGCGAGGAAAGCGCAGAGAAGCGGAGGAGGCAGCCAGGCGGTGTTGCCGGCACCATATTGCCACACACTGCTTCCTATTTATATAATATATTATAATGTTAGCGACCCTCACCAGGACAAGCGGTTTAGAAACTGGATGGATGGAGAATGTTAAGGTCTATCTATAGGGGGGGCGGAGGGCTGTCTATAGCTTCTTCTTCTTTGCGATTCTTCGAAGCACGATGGTCAGCTTCTGGACATCGTTGTCTTTCAGCTCCTCGGCTTCGAAGTGTTTGGTAGAATTCGCAGGCAACGCCAAGTATTACCTGACAGGGATCGCGACGTGAACGCTTCTACCTTGACCCCCTGTCTATAGCTAGAGGGACTCCTCTACACCTCCCTCTGGGGGGGAAATCATTTGCCCAACAATAACGCGAGCGAGTAACGGCGAGGCTGCTGCGTTTTCACCGTTTCATCCTCCGGACCCCCGAGCGCGGGTGGGGTGGTGGTGTTGGGGGGGGTCGAGGGATTCCATTTCTGTTTGTTGACGCAGTGTGCGCGCTCGGCGCATTTACGCGATATTGATAGAGCACTGTACATCGTAATGATTCACGCGGCAAAGCATTAATTACTATGCTCGTGACGCGGGTTGTTGGGGCGCGCGCGTTTCGGGAAGCGTCGGGGAACGACGGAGTCGCTCCCGCTCGCTTTCAATTCCCCACCCGTATGTCAACAGAGGTCATTCCTCCCGTTAACCCCGTTTATTGTTTTCGAAACGATGACAATCCGTGATTTAGAGCGCCCCGTCGATCGGTTGATGGATGAGGGCCTCCCCCCCTGCCGTGTCGGTCATGCGGGTTGCTTGACCATACCTCACCGCTCCGGTGAGAGGTTAGCGGGGCTGTACTGCGAACCCGGGGACGCCTATATCACGGCCTATATCAGTGACGAATATCTCAACCGGGTCTAGACCTCCCGTAAGTTCAGTCAGCCTCAAATGAGTACCTGGTGTCGTGCGTACACATCGCCATTGGGGTGACAGATGCGGCTGGGCATGGCACTGGCCACCAACCCCCTCATGTGCCAATCTGGCCTTTATAGGTCCTCGCTAACGGCACTTGATCCTGCAGTCTGTTACGTCTATACGGGGGATCTCTGCTTCGGTCAAGCGCCGGTTAGGTGCAGGCTAATGAGCAGAACCAGTTCAGATATCACTCGCCCGGGAATCGAACGCGGGTGGCCTGGTTCACATCGCAGTGCGCTCGTGCCGACGCTACCGTTATTTTACATTTGCTGAGCGTCACGCGTGAGAATTCAAGATCCATCTCACCCACGCGTCGCCCCCTGCGTTCCGCTGCTGGGTTTTTGCGAGTGATCTGCACACGAATGGCTTTTGTAAGGCCTCGCAAAGGAGACGAAAATAAAACCTGCTGTTTTATTGGCCATCGTCTCGCTGAGATTTCCAGCGCTAATGCGCTTCAAAGGTAGCTCTGCGAAGTGGGGGTCGTCGTTGTTGTTGTTGTTTGATAGAAAGAAATAAAAAAGTATCCTGTAGTTTTCTTTTGTTCATTGATTCGAATCACGATGGGGAAACGGTTCACTTAAAACAAACTTGGGATGAGAGAGGCAGCGAGAAAATAGATCCGTAAAGTTCTTTAGTTTCCGCGAACGGAATTAATTTCGAAATTCTGGACATTGCGTCTTTGCGAGGAGTGATGGCAGCTGCTCGTCTCGTACGAGGCGCGTGTTTTATTTTAATGAATCAAATTGATTGTTTAAAAAAAAAAATCCGAATCCATGGACCTATTGCTGCAGTCATATGGTCTTTTAATTATACACAAGAGGCATATTCTTGGCAATGTAATCGATGTAACTTCTCTTTATGTGGAACGGAGAATTTGGTTTTTATTGTGTGTGTGTGCTGCGTGTTGGTACGTACGTATGTCTGACCAATATTGAAGGTCGGTGTATTTCAACGTTGGTGGTGTCGTGGTGTCTAGTGCACTGCGATATCACTCCGGCAACCCAAGTTCAATTCCCGATAAAGGCTAACAACTTCTCACTTGGTCCTGTATACACGGTTTGCGAAAGCTTTCTTCCGTAAATCCATCCTCCATCCATCCATCCATTTTCTAAACCGCTTATTCCTGTACAGGGTTTCGGTGAGCTGGAGCCTATCCAGGCAGACACAGGGTGCAAGGCATGGCTATACCTATGATTGGACGCCAGTCCATCACAGCGCACCGGGGGCAATTTAATCAGCAGGCCAATTAATCTACGCAGCAGCATGTTTTTGGACTGTGGGATGAAACCGGAGTGCCCGGCGGAAACCCACTCAGACCCACGGTGAGAACATGCAAACTCCACACAGAAAGCCAGCCGAGCCGAGATTCAAACCCGAGGGTCTTCTCGCTGTGAGGCGGCAGCTCTACTCACCGCTACGCCGCCGTGCCGCCCCGGGGACCTCTTGTCAACGCGCGGGCGCGTGCCGCCGCTCTCTTTCAGGACGGGAAACTCCGGCACTCGGGGCGTTTGGATCTTCCACATCGGCAGCGCGTCGGGACTCCAGGACATCGTGCCGGCGCGCACTCCGCAGGCGGCCCGTGCGGCCAAACACCAGCATCCCGCGGCCGGCCAGGCCCAGCGCGACCTCCAGGAGCCCAACCCGGACGGATACTACACGGACGACGACGATTACACGTACGACGAGGATGACGAAGACGACCCCGAGGAGCCGTTCCAGCGCCCGCGGCCTCCCGCGGCGCCCACCGCGCCAGCGGCCCGCTCCCGCCCGGACCCGGGGTGGCACGGCCGGCGCGGGGAGGCGGCAGAGGAGCGGCGGCATAAGGTCCAGCAGCCGGGTCGCGAGCAACAAGCGCAGCCTGGCCCCGTGCACCAGCCGCAACCGTACGGCGACAACCAGCAACAGCGTTACCCTGATCACCAACAACAGCCCCACCCTGAGCCTCAACCACAACCTTATCCTCAGCCACACCCACAACCTTACCCTGACCATCAACAACATTATCCTGACCACCACCAACAGGCCTACCCTGACCAACAACAACCCTACCCTGATCACCAACAACAGCCCCACCCTGAGCCCCAACCACAACCTTATCCTCAGCACCACCCACAACCTTACCCTGACCACCAACAACAAAATTACCCTGACCATCAACAACATTACCCTGACCACCACCAACAGCCCCACCCTGAGCCCCAACCACAACCTTATCCT
>JAZEWU010000023.1:2629162-2642238 GCA_036362915.1 Geotria australis | reverse complement strand
CTTGCGGAGTTCAATAAAAATGCAAGGGGCTGTGTAAGAAAATGGGAAACTGTAATTTAACATCGCGCTTCGAAGAATCGCAAAGAAGAAGAAGAGGAGAAAGTGCACACATTTATTGCTTTTCTCAGAATCATCCGAAGGGCTCAACGCCTTTATAAATAATCGGCCGCTTGTCTGCGGTAACCGGAGCTCTCGGCGAGAAGCGCTTTAGCGCTGCGTGCGTCTCCCTCGGACGTGCGGCCGAGCGGGATCGTGGTTGCGGCGACCAACGCTCAAGGTGGCTGGGAGGCTCGGGGGTCACAGCACCGAGCTGTTACTGTTGACAACCTGGGTTTATGATGGTTGCTCTTCAGAGCTGTTATTTCGGGATTGTCTTGTCGAGCGCTCTCGCTCTCTCCGTCGCGACGTGTTGCCTCCCACGTCGGGAGCGTCGTCGGGCGTTCCAACGTGGGAGACGAAATCGTCGCGAGGGAGAGAGGCAGAGCGCTCAGTGACGCGGCTATCCTGAAAGAACAGCTCCGGAGAGCAACCATCACGAACCGAGCAACCTTGGGATCAAGGTAGAAGCGTTCACGTCGCGATCCCTGTCAAGTAACACTTGGTATTACCTGGAAATTCTACCAAACACTTTGAAGTCGAGGAGCTGAAAGACAACGATGTCCAGAAGCTCAACAGATGCCAGAAGCCCCTCAGTCTGGAGCAAGAGGCCAATGCCCGCCGCCTTTAAGGCCAGCACTGACTATTATATCTCTAAATGCTGAAGGGCTGTCTGCAACTAAAGAAGAACTTGTTGCAATGGGAAACTGTCATATAACCATCGTGCTTCGAAGAATCGAATCGAATCCGAAGTAGGGATGCAGTGTCTGGCGGCTTGACGCCGGCTGAACACGTGGCTGCCTCCCCCAAACCCTCCCCACCACTCTGCGGGTTCCTGCAGCCCCTTGGGACCTTTAGATGAAAGACGCTGTACAAATGCAATACATAATTATTCTATCGTTCTCGTTTGTAAATATTTTAATTTCGGCACGTAGCTCGCAGTCGTGCGCAGAGCGACGCGATGGCTTTAATTACCAAATTACCTATAGCGTTTATCAGAGCGCTACAAGCCTGTAGCATGACCTTGCACGTTGAGAAACTTTAAACAAACGTCGAACGCTAAACGTAATGAGCAACGATACGATCAGCCTTTGTCTCCGTACATCCCGCTCTGCCTCTGACCCCCTGTGTATATGAGGAAAGGCTGCAATGCCCGTCACTTAATTACACGATTTCTTTGTGCCAACGTCTTTTGACAGCTACGAGAATTTAGCAGTTGGGGCGGCTAATACAGAGACTGCTCCGTTCCTCATATCGCCACGAGATGCGGTGCAACAGAAGTGCATTTTCACGAAGCTTACGAGCGGCGCTAACCCAAATCAGCGGACGCTCGATGATTTTTGGTGATGGCACGCAAACGGAAAATTAAAAACCCTCTGGTGTGCGACTGCGGTCACCACCCAGAACAGAACACGGAGTACACGATGACTTAACGCCCGATTCACAAACACGATTAGGCAATCGTCGCTGGCGCACACTCGGCTAGCCGTGCCGCAATTACCCGGCTCGACAGAAAACTGCAGTTGTTGCTCTAAATCAACATCGGCCGTGGCGAGGAAAAGTGCAAGTTTATTTACGGAGGCTTTCGTCAGCAATTATAATGATGATACATTTCATTGCCCCCGGTGCCCTGTGATGGACTGGCGTCCCATCATGGGTATAGCCTTGCCTTGCACCCCCTGTGTTTGCCGGAATATGCTCCGGCTCACCGCGACCCTGTCCAGGATTAAGCTGTTTCTGACTTTGGATGGATGGATTTTTGGGTTGGGTGACCAAAAAGCAAAAGTGTCGTAAAACCGCTTCCACCCGACACAGCCAATCAGTGAGGTTTTGTCACGTGAACGGAACGTGTGAGTTCTTTACTACTTCAGCAGCACCACTGATGTGTGAGAGAGCAAACCCACGAAATTTACAATAGAGTAGAGTGCATTTCAAACATAGGTCTCAAGAGAGCCTCTCAAAACCAGGGGGCCTTGGACAGCCACCCTTAAGGCCTCTACATTAACCCGGCCGTACTTGTTCCCAACCCCCTTTCCCACACATTTGTACTGAAGTGTTCGGCCACTTTCTTACCGGAATGCCGCATTGGACCGTTCCGATTTACTTTTAATCCGCCAGGGCTGAAATGGACGGATAGATGAAGTAAAAAGTTACAGGCTTTTGCCCTTTCTGGTAATAACACAAGTGTTAAGGTCATAAAATACCACATAGACTCCTTTCACAAAGTGTCCGATTTGCGAAAAAAGCCACACTTGCTTGTGTCAAAGTGGACACATTGTTTGACACAAGCAAGTGTGGCTTTTTTCGCAAATCGGACACTTTGTGAAAGGTGTTTCTTTGGTGTTGCAAGAGCTTAAAACCTGTAATATTCACAGAAAGGGTGCAACGCGCCCGGAGAAAATGCGCGCGTTACAAAAGTAGATTATTATTATCATCTGTGTCTGCCGGGATAGGCTCCGGCCGAGATAGTCTCCCTGTATAGGATTAAGCGGTTTCTGAAACTGGATGGATGGATTATCATCTGTATAGTGGTAAAAAAGTACCCATAGAATTACTGATGCAGGTTTCCACGGCTCGATTCATGATGGTTGCTCTTCAGAGCTGTTAGCTTTCAACGTGGGAGGCGATACATCGCGAGGGAGCGAGAGAGATCGCTCGACACGGCTATCCCGAAAGAACATCTCTTCAGAGCAACCATCATACACAGTCCCCCACAGCCTTCAAAAAAACTCTTAAAAAGTCACCTTCACAAACCGACTGAGCAGGCCTCCGCGCCTCCGAATCAACGGGTGCAACGCGCCCGGAGGAAACGCGCGCGTTACAAAACTAGATTATTATTATAAAAAATAAAAAACCACCCCCAGCGAGCTTGCAGAGTTCCTGAGACGCAACAGACGCGCGAACCGACCGACAAAAAAAAAACCCAGCTCGCGTCTCCCAACCTGGTCACGGTCGCGACCCCCGCGTCTGTAGCGAACCGGGCTCACTTCCCCACTTCCGCCGTCCCCGCAGGCCACCCGCAGCGGGCGAACGGGCAGGTACGCGGGCGCGTGCGCTCGGGCGGCGCCGACGCGGAGCTTGCGGAGGCCGACCTGCACGCCTACGTCGTGTCTGCGGACGGGCGGGTGTACGCCGCCGTGAGCCGCGTGCCGCCGGCCCTCGGCTGGGCCCTGCAGCTGATGCCGTCGCTGGCCGCGCCGCTCGCCTGGCTCTACTCGCCCGGGCCGGCGGGACACCGAGGGTTCGGCGTCGCCGGTGAGACGGTTTGGGGGCCGCGTCGCGCATTTTGCAAGCTCCGCCGGGTTGGTTTTTGTTTTGACCCGCCGCGTAGTTTCCCCCTCGTGTCCGTCTCTCTGTCTTCCTGTCTCTGTGTACCTACGTCTCCCCCCTGTCGCTCACCCTCCCTCCCCGTCTCCCTCCGCGTTTGTCTTTAAGGAAGTGACGGCCATCTTAGGGGGACGCTGGCAGATTGTTACCGCTCTTAAGATTGCCAGTTTCACGACCGTTCGGTGCATTCGAAGCAGCCTTAATCATTTAATTTTTGTCGCTTTGGTTTTTATTAGTTTGTTTGGTTTTTTCTGTCGTTGTTGACATGCCGTTCTCTCCCGCGGCCCTTGTGCAGCTTCTTTGTGGTACCCTCGGGTGAAAGGCGCTCTATAAAATGCTGTTGTTATTATTATAACGGGAACGGGCAGCTCGATCCCGTGTCCGCCCCCCACCACCCCCCGCGGGGGGCCACCCCCCACTTTGGGCTAGTAGTTTTGTGTCAGTTCGCCAACGCGGCGTGCACTAGTTACATGCCATGCTTTTGGGTTCGAGAATCAATCATTTGCAATTTGTGGAAATTGCAAATTATACCGCGATGTTACGTTTGTCGCTAATGGGACAGGCTAAACAAGACAAACGAGACGGGCGGATAAACGAGAAGCGATGCAGATGGGTCGGTAAGAATGAGATGAAAATAACCGATTCATGAATCAAATCACGACGTTACATTCAGACCGGATAGACGAGTGAGCGACACTGCGTGTGCCAGTTGTTCCCAAACTTTCTCGGTTCACGGCGCCCTTGGTGTATCAGGATTTTTTCCACGGCGCCCAAAGTCGCAAAAACACCCAACAATTACGTTTAATTTGGAATATCCCGCGGGGCTCCTGTGAGTTAGCTGCGGCGCCCAGGCAAAGAAACGAGAGGCGAGTGTGAATACTGCTTAAACAAGTATTTTGCTGTCTTGCACCTTCTCGGCAAAATCAATCCAACCCAGCCAGGCTGGCCTTCATCTCTGCAGAACCCTACTGCGGGCACCCTACTCTATCTAGCATGTAATAAGAATAACAATAAATGTGAAATGCCTCTCGAAATAACGAGACCTTCTTTGCTAAGAGTGGAACGTTTGGCTTTAGCGCTAACGCTTACTCTGCCCGCCTCGGGACACCGCGGGAGGCGTGATAGATTTGTCAGAATGCGACCCACCCGGCAGTTTCCCAGCGACGCAAACATCTTCCGCGGTGTAATTAACGCGGCGACTGGACGGCCCCGCGCGGTTCTGCCATTTCGCGCAGATTCCGCGTTTACCAATCCCGATCCGCCACGGTGATAATCAGCCGAGGGCACGTTATCAAATATCACGCCCGCGACCCGCTGATATTTGCACGGCGTAATGGATCCGCGACGTTATTTGCAAGAGTAGGTCATTGTGTGCCAACGGCTGTGACCAAATTAATGAGAATTACCCTAATTTAACAAAATTACTAAATTTGTTTTTTCCGCTCCTTGACAGAATGTCACTTTACCAAGTGCCGAGTGCGATTTTCTGGGCCAACCCCATCCCACCCCCCCACCATAAGAGAGGACAAAATGTTCATTTTTAAAGGCGAAGACGGCATGTACTAAACGTGAACATTGTATTCGTACCTTATTATAATAAGCATAAATCTAATCAGGAAAGGTCATCAAATGTGTCCACCCATACAAAAGGAATCCCACAATTGAGGAACGGGGAACCCTGCCCATACAATCACGTACAACCAGAACGCCTGACAATGCTTCCAACATGGGAGGTGAAATGTCGCGAGGGAGATCGCTCGACACGGCTATCCCGAAAGAGCAGCTTTGAAGAGCAACCATCAAACATCAATCTATCTATCATCTCTATCTTTATACACCAGACCACCGAGAGGAGTTTTGAGACATCACCTTGGCAAGTTCTGCGCGATTCGATACTCTCGTGCTGCATTTGTACGGCCACTTTGTATCAGGCCGGCCCAGTTTGTGGATCCGACTTGAGGGCTGGTCCTGGGCTCACGGCGTCCTCTCGGGGCTAACACAACTCGCTTCCCACACACATCGTTGTCTTTCAACTCGGCTTCGAAGTGTCTGATAGAATTCGCAGTTAATACCAAGTATTACCTGACAGGGATCGCGACGTGAACGCCTCAACCTTGATCCCCACTCGCTTCCCGAAGCGTGTCAATGGGCCGGCTTCTGGGCCACCCTTGGAAACGATGAGATGGGGTCAGCGCGGAAGAACAATGCTCCATGCGCGAAGGTCAACTTCATGGCCGAAGCATACGTTATGCCCGGAACGTGAATTATGATTGCTTCCCCCGGACTTGAGAGGGGAAGGGAGAGAAGCGAGCGGGAGAATGGGCGACGGTGCAGAGGTCACGGAGCTGCCTGGCTGCATCGTGACGCCACGAAACTCCACATTGTATTTGATTGCATTGTAATTGTCGACTGCATTCCGTAATTGTACTGTAATTGTACGTTGCGTTGCACTCGCATCGTCGCTCTGAATTGCACGGTTGGCGGTGCATGGCACGGATGCGGTAAATCACACCGTAATCACCAATCACACAGTCTTCTTCTTTGCGATTCTTCGAAGCTGCACGATGGTCAGCCTCTGGACATCGTTGTCTTTCAGCTCCTCGGCCTCGAAGTGTTTGGTAGAATTCGCAGGCAACACCAAGTTATTACCCGACAGGGATCGCGACATGAACGCTTCTACCTTGACCCCCAATTGCACAGCAATCACAAACCATATTGTCATCGCAAACCACATCATACCTGCAAACCACATTGTAACTGCAAGCGACGCCGCGCCCGCGAGCAACACCGCACACCGCGCCAGACCCAACAGCGCACCCCGCTCACCAGCTTGCGGTTGTGCGCAGGCGGGCGTCTGACTCAGCGCGCCACCGCGACGTTCTCACCGGGCGGGGAGCGGCTGCACGTGACGCAGCGCTTCTCGGGTCTGGACCCGCGCGGTTACCTGGCCACGAGCGTCGAACTGTCGGGCAGCCTGCCCCACGTGGAGCCGCAGGCTCGCGTCGACGCGGGGCCCTACGCGGAAACGTACCACCAGACGCACGCCGGTACGAACGCACGCACGCACGACAGCGTTAACTTGCGCAGGTGAAAAAATACTAGCCGTAATCATAATATAAACAGTAACACCTAGCATTGCATAAGACAAAAATGTCTAATAATTCATTTAGAAAATACTAACAGACAAAGCAATGCAAGATTGTAACGGTGCAATGGGAATAAGTTAAAGAAACGATACAATTTTTTAAAAAGCATATGCAGCCCTTGAAACCACCTAGTAATTTGAAGAAATGCAGCTTGGTAGAAAATGTATTCTAATAGGGATCTGAGGTGGCTCATTAAAGGTGGTGACTAGTTGAAAAGTTAGAAACGTGGGTATGTGTGTAAAATTCACCAACTAAGACATCTAACGGTTAAATCACGTAAAATAGAATCCTGCATTAGTTGGTTTTCATCGGCCTTGTGGAATCAGGAGAAGCAAAACGCCACTCGGTATCCACACAAAGTGATCGATGTGTTCCTGTCCATCAGTCTGTTGGATTTTCAGACCAATACAATCAAAGCGGCGTGTGTTTGTGAAAACAAACTTCGGACCGGTTTCGACCTTCTCGGGCCTCATCAGCAGAGTCGGGCTCGTTACGGAGTGACATTGCACGCGAGAGCGTGGCCTCTGAAGGATGTTACATCGACGACGCGAGCCGAGCGTACACGCAACGGGAGACCCCGTGAGGATGTTATGCAAAAGTGGCGGCGTTTGACGAAACACAGCCTCGCTCCCCTTCCTTTCCCACTGCAACAGGAACCGGAGCAACACGAACAATAACAACAGATGTTCCATTTATCTCTCAAATGCGCGGTCGGAGTGTTTACATTTGATGATGATAATCATGGTCGTCGCGGCGGCAGCAAAAAACGGGGAGTATTTATAACAGCTGTGGCAATAGCCCGAGATTTTGGCCAACGATTCGGTTCTGCACATGGCGTCACATCGGTGTTACGGGCCCCCCTTCTTTAATCCCCAACTTGGCCTGAGCCGGTGCGATGACTCAAGATGCAATGACACACGCTCCGTGGTCTTCTCGTATCCGTGGCAGGTGCTCGGTCACGAATCTGCGCCAGCAATGGCACGAGGGATGCCTCGCGCCCGTAATCAGTGCTTGTCAGCGGAAGCCAACGGTACGCCCGCGTTTTTCGACGCCCCGCAACAATCTATTTCATTGGCTTAATTAAGAGAAAACAATGGGAACCGTTAATTCGGCGGATTATCGTGTCGGCTTGAGTGCGCTTAAAACAATCAAGTCATTACGCCACGGCCGTGTATTTATTTTTAAACACTCTTGAGTTTAATTCAAATGGAATAAATGAAGGCAGTTACTACTCCGACATGGAAATTTGGACTTGCGGTGACAACGCTGAGATTCGGTCTTAAGTTTTATCAACTGAACTGGCTCGCCCGTATTGACGTCTTTGTAAACATCGTTGTTGTTGCTTGGTTAAATCGCCACTATCCAGTTTGGCTGGATGCCCTTTCTGATGCCAACATCCTTTAGTCGGAGAGTCTTCGGAATGATATTTGTCTGGAAGCTCACACTAGAGCAGTTCACCAAGGCAAACCCTGGCAGGAGTGCTAGACTCCAGACCTGTTTACCAACAGATACCCTAGCAAGAGTGCTGGACTCCACGTTGACAGCTCTGGGGTTGATTGGAAGACGCGGTTCATTGTGGAACCCGCACCCGGCACACCACATCCAGTATATATCTCACTATAGCTGTAGCAGCTAGTCACATGCCTCCTCCAGTCTCCCGGCGAAAATATTCAGCGATAAATTAAATCCCTGTCCGAATGTACGTATGTATATTCCAATTACAGTGCTTATTTGCAGCTCTAGTTTGAGGTGGCAGTGTGCTCTGTCTTGGGTTTTGCAGCTCGTGAAATCCATGCAGCTTCCCCAGAGAACTGGTCTGACCACAGCCCAGCACCGGTGCATTAAATTATAGCCCATGAATTCATATTAATCAATGAAACCGCTTACAAGTGTCACGTGGAATTGGAAAACCCCAGGTAAGATTTTCGTCTCGCCATCAAACCGTGGCGGCAGTGTCCCTGTTGCATCTGCGTAATTTATACGTGGCGAGAAGACGCGGAGCTTCGCAACGGTAAAGCTGTCCTGCGGCAGGTGCGCTGCGCGGAGTGTCGAACTTTTACGATGTGTACGCTACGCGCGCGGAACCGAACGAACCGTGCCGCTAACATCCCGTCTGGGTGCTCGCGGGGAGAAACTAACCACGGGGTAGTTGTAGCAGCGAGCTTCTGCACTCAGGTTCACGATGGGTTCGGCAGGTCCGGAAAAAAAGTCGACAAACGGATGACGAAGTGCAAAAATTAAAGCGCTTTCGGGACAGCCGTGTTGTGCGTTCCTCCTCGCCACCCACGTTGGAGGCATCAGCTGGCTAATTGAATGGCCCAGATGAAAGCTGCGTGTTTACGTCTGTGGTACTGCACGTGCCTTTGTATGTTTCTCTAATACATGTGTGTTGTTTATATGTGGTAGTGCACGTGTTTGTGTTTTTGAGATGTGAGTTTCGGCGGCTGAATGAGCGATGGTAACGTCTCGCACACTCCCAAGTAGATGCATCCTACGTTTCGCATTCTAAAGGGTTAATATAGCCCGTTTTAAAAAAAAACCCAAATGATTGCGTACGTCGAGCCGTGAAAACCCTAAATCAATATAAAAATTAAAGCTCTCCCGAATTAAACTCACGCCGCTTTCACGCGAGCACGCGATAAGCGGCGACCGCGCAGGTAAATATGCCTCGGCCCGCTATTAAACGCCGTTACATTCGACACACACCCGTAGCAAAAAAAAAAATTCGCTAACGCATTTACGCGCTGTCGCGCCGTTTTAAGGGCGTACCCGTTTGTCGCGCATCGGCCTTGATCGCGAAGCGCTGGCCAACTCGGTTTCCCCCGGTCTAGCCAGGAAACTCGCGGAGTGCACGGTGCGAACGTGGCCGCGTGGCTCCTCCGTTGGCGGCTGATAGAACGCGGGGAATAAAAACAAACATAGAGTCGCAAATCAAAACAGTAAACACGGGGCGGGGGCGCGGAATTTTGTTCTGCCCGCTCAGCGATAACGATCTGGAGTGGCGTTTTCTAAATAAAACTGTGCAAATCCGCCGTATAAATTGAAACGAAACGAAGATATCACGTGAAAGCTTCCGCGCTTTTTTTTAATTTAGATGGCGCGCCTCGATAGTGCGAGTGTGTTGTATGCAGATAGCTTTCACTTACGACGTAGTTTGCATTTGTGTGAGGTCGTGAGGATGTGGGTATCCGAAGAATGTAAAATGAAGACAACTTTAGGCCAGGTCAATTTAGGGCAAGACAGCATCGCCGAATGAGATGAACGAAATTAGTTACAATCGTTAGGGGAATATATGCGTCACGGAAGGAAAGAAGAGTGAGCAGCCCAAGAGGGGTAGAGGAATAACACTTCAATTATTGTTTTTTTTTATACTTTTGAAAATAGATGCTCCAAAAAAAGGCTGCAACGTGGGCGATGAAACGTCGCGAAGGAGATAGGAGGAACGCTTCACACAATTATCCCCAAAGAACAGCTGTTAAGAGCAATCGCAAAACACTGTTCATTAACAGTACTTACGGTAAGATTACGCGTGTATGCGGATTGTGGTGGGGAAGTGGTTAACACACTGTGCTCCGAATCAACAACCTACAGTAAATCCCCATGGCCAAGGCAAAACATCAGTGGCAAGTGGTATCTGAACCGTTCCTGGACTTCTACATAGGTTTAGCCTTAAAAGAATAGCGGCGTGCTGTGTAGAAAATGCGGCTTGGCGCTGTGCTGTCTACATCGCCCTCTGCTTAGCACCACACTGGAGATCCTTCCTTGCCTTTAGTCATGTGTCCCCTATGTTACAAAACCAGCCGCGAGGGTTTAACGCTTCGCCATGTCCACCACTAGTGATACGGGCTTTCATCATCTCAACTCGAAACACATGTCCTTACATAGGGTTGTGTGTAGGCCGGCACGATTGCACGGTGACTATCGCTGCCGCCTCACAGCAAGAAAGTCACCGGTTTCCTCCCACAGTCCAAAGACATGCTGCTGCATAGGTTAATTGGCCTGCGGATTAAATTGCCCCTGGTCCCCTGTGATGGACTGGCGTCCCATCAGGGGTATAGCCCTGCCTTGCGACCTGTGTGTGCCGGGATAGGCTCCGGCTCACCGCAACCCTGTATAGGATTAAGCGGTTTCTGACAATGAATGAATTAAGGGTTGTGTGTGAGCGTCACAACTGACACGACAGAGCGAGCTGATCGCCCTATCAGCCCTTGTTCTGCCACGACTGTCCAGCGGATACCTCAAACGTTAAGTTTCAAATTCTATATTTCTTTAACCAGGGAGACAACCCGAGAGATCAGGATTGGTCTAATTTGCAAAACTGGCCCGGGGGCATGCGTCTGTTAGCAGGGGGGTGATTATTGCTCCTATATTTCTAAATCCATTTGAGTAATTTGCGGTGTAATTTTCAAACAATGCGCTGCTCTTGAGAAAGACGTCACGGGATACTTGCAGTTCCGCTGTGAAGCAGACGCGTCTCAACACTTGTGATGATTACCCGCGCGCTCGTAATCAACGGCGGTCGACACGCAGCCGTGCGTTTTGTGTTTGTGATCGGCGGTCGAAGACGAAATGTGGAACGGATGCAAGAGCTAAGCGGAACAGAATATCGGACGTCGTGATGAACTGCTCTTCAGTGATGCTCGTTCGGGATAGCCGCGTTGAGCGTTCCTGCTCTCCTTCGCTCGACACGGTCGCCCCAAAAGAGCAGCTCTTCAGGGTAATTCTAATACATCGAGCCGTGAAAACCTACATCGATACACCGCGGTGAACATGGAGACAAACGCGGGCCGCGGAACCGGCAACCCGGCCCACCGTGCCCTCCGCGGAGTGTGTTGGGGAGCAGTAGCGCCGCGGTTAGCGCTATGCTGGGCTACAAACCTGGCGACCGCAGTTCGAATCCCGCTCACGGTCAACACCGGTGACGATTTTCTGAACCGGTCCTGGGCCTCTCCCTAGGTCGACTCAGCCTGAAATGATTAGCCTAGTGCGGTGTGTAAGACATCGTCACTAGAAAGACAAAGGCGGCCGGGCGCGTTGCTAGCCACCCACTTCCTCGTGCGCTCGCTAACGGCACTTGCCCCCTACAGTCTGTTAAGGCTATACGGGAGGACCTTTGTCTGTTTGTCTTCGTGTTGACTCTCCGCGTCTTTGCAGGGTCGGTGTCGGCGCGGTCGCAGCAGCAGCTGACGGTGACCACCAACGGCGAGCAGATGTCGCTGCTGCTCGACCTGACGCAGAACCTGACGTACGAGGCCCCCGCTGCCGCGTGCGTTCACTCCGGCGTCCCGGCCTTCGAGACCTTCTCCATGGAGCGAGTGTTCGCGCTCTACAACCCGGGCGAGAGCGTGCTCCGATACTCGACCACGGGCAGGAGGAGCGCCCAGCCGGGTGAGCGGCGCCAACGAGCGGGTCGTTTTCTGTCGTTCGCGTCGCAATTCGCAGACGCGCGCACGTTCGGTATCGACGACGGCCTTCGCTCGAGGAGAGAATCACTCGGAAGCGTTGGGAATCTGCGGAGAAGGCGGGGAGGGGGAGTCAGCCGGCCGGTGCCAACACGCCAGGCACCGCCTTCTGTATACATGTTATTGGTCGATTAATTAATGAGTGTTTTTTTTATGTATGGGAGGAAACCATAAAAACCGGAGAAAAGGCACGCAAAATAGGAGAACGCAAAAAACCCAAAAACTATATATCGGCGCAATGAGGGCTACGGCGAATCAGTGTTTCGCGGGGTCACTCGAATCGGGGGTCTGAGTCTATATCGAGGTCAAGCGGAGTGGAGCCACGTAGAGGCGTCAGGTAAGTCGGATAATCTAGAACACGCCAACTATATTTTAAGTGACGTGAGTTGTTCATCAGCGTGAGTTCACGGAGAAGACACCAGCCTGAACTCACACCTGATAAACACACGAGAGGTAATTAACGTTAACAAAGCTAATTAATCTCTTTCCTTCCCATCCTGTTTGTATCTCTCTCTCTCTCTCCTCTCGTGTAAAGCCATCTGTCTTTTGTCTAGATCTCTTCTGTCACTGGGAGTTTAGAAATCCCGGGCCCCCCTCAACTAATTTATGCTCAAGGCCCCCCCCCCCACGGGTCGGGATCACCCCTGGCTAAGATACGTATGCGTGTACGTCCGTAATATATGTATACGGTACTCATTAGCGTGACGTACTTCTGCGGTGAATCAAATATATTGCGGAAAGGGGGGAAAAAAAAAAAATTGGAAAAAAAAATAACTGCCAACGGGGCTTCAAGGTCAACATTTTTCATTGGCCCGAGTCAAGCCCGCTAATTTATCCGCTTTTTTTTTCACACGGACCAGGCTTTTTGCCATTTTAAACGGCTCCGCGCTTCTACATATAACTGCGCCGGTGATACGGCAAATGATAGGGGGTCTACGTTTTAGAATGTGCAATTATGTAAGAATTATGTGGACTTTTCAAGTCACCGCAATTAATGGTACAATGCACTCGTTTTGCGAGTCTACCCCAGCGCAACGAGAATGAA
>JAZEWU010000023.1:2608810-2622480 GCA_036362915.1 Geotria australis | reverse complement strand
GAACATCTGTCTATCTATCAAAGCAAATCTTTATCCTCGTCACTGAGCGACCACGGTGAGGAGGGGGCCGGCACGGCTGCGGAGGCCACGCTCGAGTGCTCCGCACGTGTGATTCCCCGACGCTCTCCCGCGTGCGTTTGTCCTCGCACCTAATGAGCCGTAACGATGAGGTAACCTGCGCGGTGATGTCACGAGCGATTATGTTTATAGCCCCTTGGAATGGGAGGCGAATGGGTTTTTTTTTCTTCCCCGCTTTTCTTTTTCAAAACGGCAAAGTCAAATTTCTTTTCACGCCGGGTTTGTCGGTTCGACGCGCCGCGCTCTTGGTCAACTTGCGCGGTTTTTTGGTCTCGGCTAAGTCGCTAACAGCGAGCCCGACTTCACACTAAAGTTCCGCTTAGATTGGATAACCTCCGCAGGAGTTTTCCTGACCCCGCGTTATCAGACAGCCAGATGGACCAGCACGTGAAAGCTGTCAGCTTTCGCGGACGGTGGTAATAAAAAAATACTCACGCATTTTTCAAAGCAGATTTTTCCGATGAAGATTGTAGCCTAGGCTGGCACGGCGACCGTGAGAAACCCTGCCGTCTCACAACAAGGACCGCCCAGGTTCGGCTCCTGGCTCGGGGTGCCTTTCTGTGCCGAGTTTGAATGTTCTGCCTGCGTCCACGCGGGGTTTTGCCGGGTATTCCCGTTTACTCCCACTTCTGTACAGACCCCTACCGGCTTTTGGGCGTCTCTCAAACACAACAACTGCTTCTGTACTATTGCTTTACATTCTTGCTACCTTCGAGCTTCCGAGTAATTCTCGGCGCCGCCTGCCGGCGCGTCTCGTGACAGAGCGGCCCCCTGCCCCGCCGAGGGACCCCTGTGCCGAGGGGACGCACGGTTGTGGTGAGAACGCTCGATGCCTGCCCGGCTCCGGCGCCACCGAGCACCGGTGCGAGTGCCTGCCGGGTTACGACGGCGACGGCCGCTACTGCTACGGTGAGTGATGGTTAAATGACAGCTTCCCATTGCAAAAAGTTCTTCTTTAGTTGCCGACAGCCCTTCAACATTTAGAGATATAATAGTCAGCGCTGGCCTTAAAGACGGCGGGCATTGGCCTCTCTTCTTGCTCCAGACTGAGGGGCTTCTGGCATCTGTTGCGCTTCTGGACATCGTTGTCCTTTCGGCTCCTCGGCTTCGAAGTGTTTGGTAGAATTTGCAGGTAATACCAAGTATTACTTGACAGGGATCGCGACGTGAACGCTTCTACCTTGATCCTACCGCGTTTACTGGCGGGGTTACGAGGCTTCGACGATGAAGGCTGCCACTCCCGTTTTCCTCCCACGGTCCAAAGACATGCTGCCAGGTTAATTGGCTTACTGCATAAATTGCCCCAGGTGCCCTGCGATGGACTGGCGTCCCATCCTTGGTATACCCGTGGCTCGCGCCCTGTGTCTGCCGGGATAGGCTCCGGCTGACCGCGACCCTGTACAGGATTAAGCGGTTTCTGAAAATGGATGGATGGATTATTTTTCTGCTGTCTTCTTGTCTTATGTCCTATAATTTATCGCGTTAACGTGGGAGGCGAAACGTCGCGAGGCAGAGAGGGAGATCGCTCGACACGGCTATCCCGAAAGAACAGCTCTGAAGAGCAACCATCATGAATCGAGCCGTGAAAACCTACATCAGCACAAACAAACGTCAACACTATATTAAAATCACAAGGCGATACAACGAATCTACAGCTTTACGATTGTGCAAGGAAGAAACCCTAACCCTCAACGTACAGTATGTTGCAACATACAGTATTGCACAGGACGAAAATGACTAATAATTCTCAAGAAACCAAGCAGTGCAACCGTGTAACAGTGCGACGAGAATTATTAGAAAAAGCGTGTTGCGTAATAAAAGCAAAGTACATACGGAGCTCTTAAAATCCATTATCAATTTAAGCAATTGCAGCAAGGCAGAGATTTCTTAGAATCGGCGAATTACCCTCAGTCAGTTTGCATCGCGGCTGGACGTAACCGTCGACCTATGCAGCTCTTTATAACGGTTGTCCAGTCGAGAGGGGTAAGCAAGTTACATACCTTCAGGGAACGGTGGGCAATTTAACTCCGGACAATTAACGTCGACAGGAGCAGCGCGTCTTCTCTAGAGAGCTGGCGCGAGGCCCCTGCAACCCCCGCAAGTAATTGGCAGGACTGCAAGTAAATTGCAGGGCTGCACCCTTAGTTTTATACCTTTAACTCTGAAAATGTTCCTCGGTCGTAATTTACGACGGACGCGCAAAGCTAAGCCATTAACTCGTTGCCTCCGCCAAGGCCAAAGCGGTTAAGCTGGGAGACAGCGTTTCAACGGTGAGCCACGGAAAACATTAATGGATGGATCGCGGGCGGGCGACGGCGACACGCTTGAACAGCTGCACGATGCGCCGAGCGCGAGTCAATAGTTCAAGCGCAATGAGTCCTCTCAATGACATTTTAAGCAAGAACATTAATCTAAAAATAAAATTCGACGGTTCTCAGGATGCGGCGACGTTTTGGAAAAGGCGTTAAACAAAAAAACCATCGTACGACGAAGGAAAGAGAGAAGGTGTCAAAAATAAAATATAAAGGCATTTTGGCAATGTGTGCGAGCCACCGCGCTGTGTGGGGGAGAGAGCATCGCTACGAACCCGGCGACCCGAGTTAGAATCCCGCTCACGGCCAACACCAGTGACGATTTTCTGAACCGGTCCTGGGCCTCGGTCAAACTCAGCCTCGGATGAGTACCTGCTTCGGCGTGTAAACATCACCACTAGGGAGACAAATGTGGCCGTGGCCTGGTGCTGGCCACCCACCTCCCTCGAGTGCCATGCCGGCCTTTTATAGGTGCTCGCTAACAGCACTTGACTGTACAGTGTGTTGAGGTTATACGGGGGGGATGTTTGTCTTTGGCGACGTTCGACGGCTTCTTAGCGTAGCGAGCGAACGGCTCCGACCAACCACGCGATTCCCTCTCTCATCCCCTCTCGTCCGGCTTGCCTGCTAACACCGATCCGTCCGCCTGCCTTGTCCATCAATCGTCCCTCCGACTGCCTATTTGCCCGCCTGTCCATCAATCAGCCCTCAGCAGGCTATTTGATGATGATAAAAAAAAAAACACTGTATATGTAAATTGTCGGCCCGCTTTGCGCGATGTTTGCGATTCGACGGGTCGGTGAGTCTGCCGGCCGAAAAGTGCGAGCGGGTTTTGTAAAATGGCACGGGATGCCTCGCGCGGGTTCCGTCGTGATGCATCGTTCAGGCGCCGGCACTCGCGCCGTTTGGGTCATCCGCGTCTCTTCCCCACCCTAAGCGACACTCTTCGAGGTCACTCTTCATTAAACCCGCCTGACGCCTCCCACCCGTGGCTAACGGTCAATGGGATCGCACGCAAAGCGTTAATTAAACCCCTCGCCTTACAGAAGCCTGAGATGGGATCGCAAATGGATCGTGTTTTGAAGTTCGGCTTCTGCCGTGTTATCTGCTCATTATAATTATTACCACTGTTTTATCGCGTTCAATCTGCTGCGCGGAAGTGGGCTTTTTAATTAATACTTTAATCTTTGTCCCAATTGTCTCTGCATTAGCAAAGATTTGTTACTTGTTCGTGACCACCGCATAAATATATGACTCGCGCACTGGAGCATTTAATGCAATGAATGCTAATTCGTGCAGCCCCACGAAAGTCCACTGCTAGATGCAGGCCTGTCCACGCTGTGTTGATCAGTGGTGGGGGTTGTTTGGCCGTACTTCGCCATGCTGGTCGGTGCGTTGGTGAAAGGGGGATGTGTCCAGGACCGATGACGGTAGCTTTGGCCGGGAATAAAACTCATGTACCCGGTTTCGTATACATAACCATTGGATACCCAGAGACTTTCACAATCAATGTAACCCATCCATCCATCCATTGTGGGGAGCCGGTGCCTATCCTGGCAAACACAGGTTTGCAAGGCAGTGCTACACCCAGGATAGGACGCCAGGCCATCACAGGGCACCGGGGGCAATTTAGTCCGCAGGCCAATTAACTTATGCAGCGGTATGTCTTTGGACTGTGGGAGGAGACCGGAGTGCCCGGCGAAAACCCACGCGGACACGGCAGTGCTACTCACAGCGTCAACGTGACCCGTTTGATAAACATAGCCACCCAGTGGTAGTTTGTCTGTTAAAACCTGGCCTTGAGCTCAAAGGACAGAGTGACTTTTACTTCACTGTTGCCACTCTCTGGCAATCATACGACACGCTCATGATGGTGGTCTCTCTATGGGCCATCCAGAAGGAAAGGTACTTAGCTGCTCAGCCGAGGTACACTGGGTGCTGTTAAAGTGCTCTTGCTAAAAGTACCCACATGGGCTACATCTGAGTGCATCACACTTCACAAGGGGTGAGTGTGTGTGTGCATGTTTACACGGCGCTCCCCTGTAAATGGAACCAGTTGGAATATATAGGGGGCATCAGGTGTCGTCGGAAGCATGTGATTCCACTTATATTGGACACCCTGTATGATTAATATATTTGTATCCTCCTGCCTCTGTCCACCCAGGAGTGTGGGGAGCGGTAGCTCAGCGGTTAGCGCGCTGGGCGACAAACCTAACAGGAGCGCTAGACTCCAGACCTGTCCACCAAGGGAGACCCTAACAGGAGCGCTAGACTCCAGACCTGTTCACCAGGCGAGACCCTGACACGGGTGCTAAACTCCGGAGCTGTTCACCATCGAAAGTCCCTACCAGGAGTGCCAGACACCTGACCCGTTCACCAATAATAATAATAATAATTTTACATTTATAAGGCACACATATTCATTCGCTGTCGAACGTACTGATTCAAAAAGTTCAGAGAGGCGGAGGAGCCATCCAGGTGGTTCTGCCGGCGCCATATTGCCACACACACTGCTTCCCATATATTTATAATGTTATCGGCCAAATAATTAATGGGTGTTTTTTTTAAATAAAGACCCCGACAAGAGTGCTAGACTTGTGACCTCTTCGCCAACGGAGACTCCTACCAGGAACGCAAGCGTCGCGACCGCTAACGTGTGATGGTTGGTGGGGGGGGGTGTGCGGGTGTGCGGCGCGTCTATCTCTCGACAGATGTGGACGAGTGCCGGGCGACCCCGTGCGGGCCGCACAGCCGCTGCGAGAACGCTCCGGGCTCCTATCGCTGCGGCCCGACCGAGTGTCCCCACGGCTACCAAGCGACTCCCGACGGACACGGTTGCGTAGGTGAGCACAGCTGTCCCAGCCCCTGCTCTCTCTCGCTCTCTCGGTCTCTCGGTCTCTCCGCCGCGCGAAGCCCCGCGTCTACGCCGGTAATTGAATAACCGGCGCCGAGCGGGCGTTCCGCCTTTGATTTGATTTTTGTTTAACAGATGTCGTTTTGCGCGCGCGCTGCTCTTTATCGCGTCGGGTTTTTCGCGGCGATTCGACCCGCCCGCCGCCCTGCGGCCCTGCCGCATTTCGAGGGAGTTCGCCTCGATTCGCCGGTCGCGACTCCGTTGGGATTATCGATCGCGGTTTTGTGTCGCGCTTACGTTCTCGTTTGTGATGTTTTGTTCACCCCACTTCTTCCCCCCCTTCCGTTAGCCGGAATGGTAACCCTTTGCCCATCACTTGCACCTTGCATGTCCTTTACGTACACCTTCGACAGACTGTTCTCAAAAACGCACAGCTGGGGCCCCACAATACATCCATCCATCCGTTGTCAGAAACCGCTTAATCCTGTTCAGGGTCGCGGGTGAGCCGGAGCCTATCCCGGCAGACACAAGGTGCAAGGCAGGGCTATACCCCACGATGGGACGCCAGTCCATCACAGCCCTACACTCGTGTAAGATAACATGGATTATTAATTGATGAACATAATAATAATACGTGTCGTTGCAAAGCCTAGCGCTTTACATTTATCCCACGTCATTTTTCGAGTGGAGACATATGTTTGTCCCATTGAGCCTTCTTACCTGGTCATGAATAATTGAGGAAGCATCTGCGCCAGTAATTATTACAATTAAGGGGATGACTGATTACGAACGCGGTTCTCTGTCAGGATTCTGCCATCCTTGTTCATCCATCTCGGCGCCGAGGGTCATCATGCGTGAAGGTCGTCAACCTTGACGGACGATTTGCCGTCATTGACTCTGTTATCGGTCATTATCGTCACTCGGTCTTGACGCCACGGCCAAATTTTAATACGTCTAAATGCAATTTATAACGCGTGGCACATATTGATCCAATTTCAAACGTGTTCATTTTAAGAGAGACCGACTCAAGAGGCACGAGTAAACTGCGGAAAGGCGGGGAGGAGGGGGGTTGAAGGCAGCCACACGGTTAGCCGGTGCCAACATTTGCCAGATACTGCGTCCTATATAGTATGATGTTATCGGCCAATTAATTCACGAGTGGTTTTTTTAGTTGTGGGAGGAAACCGGAGAACCCGGAGGAAACCCACACACGAACCGTTGTTATAATACCGCTCGGACGCGAATGCGTCTCGATTACGTGGGCCGTGATAATGAAACGGCGGTCAGGAATTGTTTAGCTGATGATGCTGCCAACGTGGGAGGCAAAACGTCGCGAGGGGGAGAGATGGAGATCGCTCGACAGGGCTATACCGAAAGAACGGCTCTGAAGAGCAACCGTAATGTATGCAGTAGCTCGGGTCGAGCTGTTAAATATACGGGTAGCTTTTTGCCAGTAAACAGATGATGTGAGAAGATACAAGGTTTTACCATTCCTTGCAATCACGCACGGTACCCCGGGCACAAAATTCTTAGGGGGCGCAACATTTCAAAAGAAAACAAATAAAGTAGTAATAATGAATACAAAAATGTGCTCCCTCCCTGTCACACAGAAAATCTCCCAATGTCCGAACATTCTACACAGTTTTTCAACATGACGTGGCAAATTAACGTTGCCAAGTAACATTTTTGCTGTGATAATGTATTTGCTGACGCGGTAGGGAGTGCTAACGGTCCACGGGTTAGGGGGTGCAAGACTTGTCTTGCCCCGGGCACTGGCAACCCACGCTACACCACTCAAGGTACCCATAGAGCATTTCACTTATTCGTCAGATGCCTGAATCTATGGCTTATTTGTCAGTCTATGGGATTCGGTGCGTGTACGTCTATGAACTCACGTGTGAGCCCACATCTCGAACCGTAGACCCCCTTAGAGAAAACCACCGCTGGCAGCGATCAGTCACCAGCAGCGTTTCGGATATCCACCAGGTTCACGTCGCGATCCCTGTCAAGTAGTACTTGGTACTGCCTGCGAATTCTACCAAACACTTCGAGGCCGAGCTGAAAGACAACGATGTCCAGAGGCTGACTGACCATCGTGCTTCGAAGAATCGCAAAGAGTAAGATCAGGCGTCCGATTCTACGGGCATCTTCGTGAGTCCGTTCCGTCTCTGCGTTAAAGTCCACGAACCCACTCCACCCCCGTGCTAGTCTACATCTCACGCCGCGCGGTAAAAACCGCTGCTGGTTCTCCGCGATGAGCCCGCCAACTATTGGGATTCCCCGCGCGCCTCGAAGACGCCCACTAACTCGGCGCGAACGTCGAGACGACAAACTCACCGCCACCCACGAACAAAAAAAATACGCCGCCCACGACGACCGGTATTTTTTCTCACACGGTGGCACGATCTATTTATAATCAACCGCGTGATTTTCTATTCGGTACTTAGAGGGTAATTATAGTCACTGCCTGCGTTCGTGTAAAAATGCAGCGGGGTAATTCACCAATTCGTTCGGTCATTGTCATAAACCGTTTAATTCTAGTTTCGGGTTGAGGTGAGCCGGAGCCTATCCCGGCAGACACAGGGCACAAGGCAGGGATATAGCCAAGATGGGACGCCAGTCCGTCACAGGGCACCGGGGGCAATTTAGTCAGCAGGCCAATTAACCTATGAAGCAGCATGTCTTTGGACTGTGGGAGGAAACCGGAGTGCCCGGCGAAAACCCACGCGGACATGGGGTGAACATGCAAAATCCACACAGAAAGGCACCCAAGACGGGATGGCAGCGCTACTCACCGTGCCACCGTGCCGCCTGTAACGGCATAATACTGAATTGAATTTGGGCATGGCGATTGAGCAGAGCGATGTCGCTGTGGTTAGTGAACTGGGAGACAAAACGTCACGAGGGAGAGAGGGAGAATGTTCGACACGGCTATCCCAAAAGAACAGCTTTGAAGAGCAACCATCATGAAATAAACTCGTCGACCACGTAACAACAAATCAGAAACGCTAAAGTTATACCGCCTCGGGTGGCATCAACAAATACAATATGCGGTCTGGGCTCAATCTATGAGTCTTTAAATGCCCATGCTCCCAGCCATACTGGTGGATATTAAGCAAATTAATTATGAAAAACGATTACATCGTATAATTGCTATACTGTCAATTATTCTGAAGAAAAAAAAAAACTCCCCTGCATTTTGCTAAATGTTAATTAAATAGCCATTAATTCACAACTTTTCATGTTTAAGTTTGTAAATTTGTTATTGCTGTTGCCGGTTTAAACGGCCGGCGTCCAGGTTGACCGGAGGTGGCCAGTTCCAGTTCCACCCCAGTCGAGCACACTTTAATGGCTGGATGCACCTCCCTGACAGCAAGCTGATTTAGTTGCAGGGTCTTCAGATGAATCTCTACGTGGAACCTCCCCCAGGGGCCTGTTTGCCAAAGGAGAGCCTAGCAGGAGCGCTAGCCTCCAGACCTGTTCACCAAGGGAAACTCTACCGAGAGTAAAATTAACTCGAAGGCTTTCATGACCAATGTTATTCATAGTGAGGCTCTGTTTATGAGTTTAGCTCATGTGAAAAAAATGTGTGTAAGTGAAGTGCATCCGTCGAAATGCTGGAGTAAACGAGCGAGCACATGCATCACTTACCTCAAAAGATGGCACCGACGAATCTCAGCGCCGACGAATCTCAGCGAAACGTCGGTGCCATCTTTTGAGGTAAGTGATGCATGTGCTCGCTCGTTTGCTCCAGCATTTCAACGGGCCTTGCGCACTGTGTCTGCCGGGATAGTCTCCGGCTCGCCGCGACCCTCTACAGCGTCAAGCGGTTTCTGACAATGGATGGCTGGCTGGATCGACGACACAGTGCGACCCATCGCAGCGTCGCCGTTTCACCACTAGGACTACTGATGCGGCTCAATGCTGTCATTGTGCCAGGATGTTGGCTCTCTTCCTACCTGCGCCATCATGGGAACATTTATTCCTTCCTCTGGCTTGGATTGTTGGTGCGGGTCAGTGGTGCCGTGCCGAGATGTTGGCTCTCTCTCTCTCTTCCGATCTGCGTCTGCTCGGGTACATCTGTTCCCTCCTTGCTTGTTGTAGAATTATTATTATTATTTTCCTGTTGTTTTTGTGTCCTATGTCTTATAATGTATTGCTATTGCTTGACTCAGTTATTCTGTCTCCCCGTTGTTGACATGTCGTTCTCTCCACAGCCCTGTGCAGCGCTTTGTGACCCTCGGGTGAAAATCGCTTTAAAAATGCTATCATTATTACCCCGAGCCGCCACTAAACCCGACGTCGTCCCCTTTACCGCGCAGACACCGACGAGTGCCAGGCGAACCGATGCGGTCCCTACGGCCAGTGCGAGAACCTGCCGGGCTCGTACAGGTGCCACTGTGCCGCCGGCTACCAGCCAAGCGCCGACGGATACACCTGCATAGGTACGCGCGCAACCGACACACGAACGCGAAAACGTAACCGCTAGCGCGGATGGAAATCTACGCGTGAATGTGTTTGTTCGTGCGTGTGTCCGCGCTGAGGGCACAGGGTTCGAAATGTTCGTAAGCCCGCATTTTATCTGCGGGGAGGGATTCCGTCCGTCCATCCATCCATTTTATAAACCGCTTGTCCTGGTGAGGGTCGCGGTGGCAGCAGTCCAAGGAGAGTGGACCAAGACATCCCTTTTCCTCAGCTACAGATTCCAGCTCTGTACAAAACTAATACAAGTTAAAATAAATAAACAAGTTTAACATTACTCAGGCTGATGACATGGTGACACTTTGACCAACTGCTGTCGTACAGGGCAATTTCAGAGCGGATTAAATGTGAGGTTCAGAGAGGAGAGAGTCTCAAATGCTATCACCCTTTTAGGCGTAGTGGGATGGTGGGTCAATTTGGATGATACATTCACTGGGGTGCAACGCTCCCCATTGGGCCGCCATCATTTCCTGCCAGTGACAGGACACGTATAAATAAAACCTGCTATTACGTTTAATTAATGTGTTATTTTTATACCTGCTCCTCGTTGCTGAAAATTAATGACCCGCGTGCGCCAGGCACGTGACGATGCATCGGTGAGCGTTAACGCTCGGCGATTTTTTGCGCATTTAGCGATTGTGGCAGAAGCGATTATTTACCAACGTAGGTTTTCGCGGCTCGATGTATGAGAATTGCTCTCAAGAGCTGCTCTTTCAGGATAGCCATGTCGAGGGTTTGTCCTTTCTCCTTCGCAACGTTTTGCCTCCCACGTTAGAGGCACCATCAGCCTGACGAGAGCATTTCTCGATTGGCGGTTCAGGCAAACGATGTGCGAATGTTACAGTTGGCCCAATGGAGAGAGCAAAACTGTACGACGGTAGAGACGAAACAACCACGACACAGTGTGAACGAGAGGACTAATAAGAACCAATTCTGAAATTGGGATCCTTTGGCTGTCATTCCATGTTTTTTTCTAAGTGTACAGAAAGAGATACGCTCATTCACAGCCAGCGGGAAACAGTAACATGCTGAGAACCCGGTTTGATCAAGGATGGCTCACACATGAAATCACAGCCAGTCGGCTCTTCGCTCACTGCTTTGGGGCGCTCGCGTGATAACCCCCCCCCCAAGCCATCCCATCCCATCCATGAACATCGCATCAGTCTGCATCTCATCGTTAATGGGCCGCCATTAGCGATTGCATTTCCGATATGCGGGCGACCCTTTGAGGTCCGCCACGCAAACGCAGAGTGATGGAGCGGCCGGCGCGCGTCTAACGGGGAGGATAATTTCCTCGCGACGATCGCGAGCGATGACTTTCCCCCCCGCCCCGAAACGATCGTCTGCGTGCCCGTCGGAGACGCGAGTTCGCGGCGGCGGCGGCGGCGAACTCCCGTCAAACGCCGCGTCAAACGCCGCTCCGTTTGACGCGGCGCCGCGGAACGTTTTCAACGAAGCCGGGGCCTCGGGTTGGACGAGTGCCTCGAGCGTATGATGTCACCGCCTCGTCAAAGAGTGGGGTGCTTGTTTCTCGGCGAGAGAGCGCGCGCGCGCGAGTAAAAACGCGGGGAAACAAAACGCAAATTAACGCGGGCGCGATCAACGCGTGCAATTATCACTTGCCAGGCTCGAACGCGCCAGACGCGGGTGATGCGGCGCAAAATAGACACGGAGGACTTCTTACCGAACGACATTAAAGACCAAGTGTCCTCGATGCAGCCTCGACGGACTGTGGTACCAAGTGCTGGTTAGCTAGTAGCACCTTTGAAGGCTGGCACGGCACACGAGGGGGCAGGTGGCCAGCACGACGCTCGGCCGCCTTTTTTTAGCCTCCTTATTAGGAAAGTTTACACACCGCACGAGGTACTCATTTGAGGCCGAGCCGGCCTAAGGCTTCAGAAAATCGTCAGCGGTGTTGGCCGCGAGGGGGGAATCGAACCAGGCTCGGCGGGGTTCGTCGCGGCCGCGTTCGCTGACCGCCGCATCACCGCTCCCCAGGGCACGAAGCGCGCACGCACGCACGAGAAATGTCGTCGGAGTCACTCCACAGATGGAGTCAGGGAGCGAGCCAAGATCCTTAACACGGCACGTCCTCGCCAACGCGTCGGAGTGAGAACAACGAGCGTCACACCAGTTGGCAAAGCGAAGTTCGCGACGCCGCTCCAGAGTTTGCACATTTTCCTTACCCCCTCCGCGGGCAATGGAACCGCTCGTCAGTTACGCGTCGAGTAACCGACCGCACGCGCTCGCGAGCTATATACAGTGTCTATGCAATATGCATGTGATAAGTTGTGCTCTTGTCTCCCGGGCTTACCTTCATTTCGGCGACAAGCCGATATCAAGGGAGGGACATTTATGCAAGATAGATGCAATGGGCTACCGATGCCTTCACAAGCGTTATTCTGTGTACGGTATAGGAAAACCAAGTTTCGTGACCCCAATGAAGACAGCACGGCTGAAATAAAGGGCTTGCCACTTCCGAGGTACAAAAAATCTGGGACATAGCGTGCGAAGGGGATTCTCTGACAGTGTACTGATGTAGGTTTTCACGGCTCGATTCATGATGGTTGCTCTTCAGAGCTGTTCTTTCGGGATAGCCGTTTCACAGAGCGATCTCCATCTCTCCTTCGCGACGTTTCGCCTGATGATGCAACCAACGTGGGAGGCGAGACGTTGCGCGTTACAGATGGAGATCGCTCGACACGGCTGTCCCGAAAGAGCAGCTCTGAAGAGCAACCATCATTCTCTCAGGGGAGACCAACGTGTGAGAGCAATGTCTTGAGCCCTCGTGTATCAGTATTCAACCGACGAAAGAAAAGCACAGGCTTTTACTCCCTCCATCCATCATCAGAAACCGCTTAATCCTGTACAGGGTCGCGGTGAGCCAGAGCCTATCCCGGCAGACACAGGGCGCAAGGCAGTGCTATACCCAGGATGGCACGCCAGTCCATCACAGGGCACCGGGGGCAGTTTAGTCCGCAGGCCAATTAACCTATGCAGCAGCATGTCTTTGGACTGTGGGAGCAAAACGGCGAAAACCCACGCGGACACGGGGAGAACATGCAAACTCCACACAGAAAGGCACCCGAGCCGGGATTCAAACCCGGGAACTTCTTGATGTGAGGCGGCAGCGCTACTCACCGCGCCACCGTATCGCCCGAGGCTTTTTACTGACTCGGGAAGACTTACAGACCTCCAAAAAGGGGACAATCCTCGGAAAACAACAGGTGGCAACCCTATCTCACGGTCCAGATGGAAACCATGTTCAAGCGTACCTTAGCTCGGGAGGTCTGACGAGGTTGGGCGCATTCATGGTGATTTTCTTGTCGGGAAGAAAGTCTCAGGACTCAGTCGGCTCGCTTCCTGTGAAAATAATAACGCAATAAAGTCCATTGCCAAGACGTTGTGTCATCCCCCAACTTTTTGGCAAGAGAATAAAAAGTAATTTGTCACAAAAAACATTTTGGCCCGCCTTCGTGCGCTCGAGCGGCGAGGGTAATTTCCATTCGCGAAATACTCACAACGGAACGTTTAATTGCAAAGCAGGTTTAAAAGGAAACGCAATTAGCAGAATGCGCGGGAGGTAGGGGGGCGGAATTTTTTTCCAGGGGTCACTTTGAACGAGAACAGGCCACCTGAACAGGTGCGCTCGTTATAATCACTCACGCCCTTGCCGCACAAAAGCTTCGCTGAACCAGGAGATGTCTCGTCGGGATGTGTGTGTGTGTTTTTTTTTTACCGTTTGACCCGCGCCTTCGTCTTCGTGACGTTCTCGAATTCTTCACCGCGCTCGCGTCACATTTTGGGGTCGACTCGGCGGCAGGCTGTGCCGTCGCACCGCACCTTTGCTGTTTTGATTGCGCTACCGCACCTGTGTTTTGACGGTTTTTTTTACGTTCGTAGTCGGGCGACGGAGGACGGGGTTGGGTTGGTGGGTGGGTGGG
>JAZEWU010000023.1:2582050-2593033 GCA_036362915.1 Geotria australis | reverse complement strand
CCCCCGCCCACCCGTTCAGAGCTGATGAGCCCCGAAGGGCTGGCCATCGACCACGTGAGTCGCAACATCTTCTGGGTGGACTCGGGGACGGACCGCGTCGAGGTGGCGCGCCTCGACGGCTCGTCGCGCCGCACGATCGTCAGCTCTGACCTCGTCAACCCGCGCGCCATCGTCGCCGACCCCATACAGGGGTGAGTCACGTGGGGGGGGGCAGGACCGCGTGTGCGTTAGTCGAGGAGCAGCTGTCGAGCTGGGCCTGTGCGTTCCGCACTCTACGCAGCTCATCACTGCACCTAGTCCGCACACCGCACTCGCGCACGATCTTCGCGCAACGCCGATTCTCGGTCGCGGCACCCGCAACCTGGAACAGCCTGTAGCCACGTCTATTTACGCCGAACACGGTCCCCCACAACCTACAAAAAACCGTTTTAAAAAGTCACCTCTTCACCGACTCGTGACAAACCGACTGAGCCAGGCTCCGCGCCTCCGGATAAACGGACGCAACGCGCCCGGAGAATATGCGCGCGTTAGAAAAATATATTATTATTATTATACCGGAGACGGGACGCCAGTCCGTCACAGGGTACCGGGGGCAATTTAGTCCGCAGGCGAATTAACCTATGCAGCAGAGGAGGCGGGGAATGGGGGGAAGGCAGCCAGGTGGTTAGCAGGCGCCAACATCTCGCCACACACTGCGTCCTACATATTATGATATAAAAACCGTGCGCGCCGTGTGTTTTGCCAGCCGTGTGATATGTAGTCTCGTAGGACTGTGTGCGCGCGCGTCGGTGTGAGCACCCAGCTGTACGGTGCTGTCACGGGAGACTTAGCGCCAGCTGTGCGGTGCAGCCCGTGATCCACCGGTATCAAAAGGCTGCCCGGCCCAAAACTTCCTCGTGGCAGCGCCACGCTGTTCAGAACACGATTGCACTAAGATCGTAATCGCACGCCACGCAGACGGTATTTAGTATCTGCGCCAGTTTCTAAAGCTGCCTCCCCGGGCTAATATCAAAGCAAAATGAGTTCCTCGCTGCGCAGACCGAAGCGGCTGAGTGGGTCAGGTGATGCCCACATCGCCCCGTCGTCTGATATGCCCGGCTGCACAAGATTCTCCGCTAATGGCACTTGCCTCGAGCACGGCTCTTCAAAGGATAAAGCGTAATATTCCTCTCGTGTGTGGTCTCGTATGCGCGCGCGCGTGTGTGTTGTGTGTTCTATAGATCTACAAATAAAATATTTATACGATTTTTATAGGAGCTATATTTTTCGGAGTTACGCTGCTTATACCGGCACTAAAACATAGCACTGCTATGAGCAATGTAAGTATGCTACCGAAATTAATATAACATTTACCCACATCTGTGACTGTGGTTGTCTTTACGTGGGTATACGCAATGGCACCTGGGTCTGTCCTGTGACATCCTGTCGACGAGCCTTCGACACTTCACGTGACCTCAAGGTGCATGTGGCCTGGCACAGGCGACGTGGTGACGTCATCGCCACTTAATGGCGAAAGACGGTTGTTATGTTATACGCAATGGCTCTGTAAAGATGCTTACATTTGTGAGTGTCTGTGTGTATTTACATCTGTGCACGTATGTCTGTGTGCCTATGCGTGCGTTGCTGCCTACGTGTGCATATTTGCACGGTGTGTAAACATCACCGCCAGGGAGACAAAGACGGCCGGGCGTAGTGCTGGCCACCGCACCCCCTCGGTGTGCCGTGCTTGCCTTCATAGGTGCTCCCTAGCAGCACTTGGCCCGACAGTCGGTAAAGGATAGCCGCGGGGAACTTTGTCTTTACCTTGCGTGCCACTGTGCTTGGCACTTTAGTGCATGTGCTTTCGTTGCTATAAAAACGAAATGCAATCATCTAATCTGCAGCCCTTTATCAAACCAATGCCATGTCGGTCATACGGAGTGACTGACTACGCTTCACCACGCTGATGTTATCTGCGGCCTGGAATTGAACCGAGGTCACCGGGGTTCGTGCCGCGGCGCGTGAACCACTCCGCGACCGCTGCACCCACAATCGCTGTGCCGAGTGTGCGTGAGTCAGTGTCCGTGTAAGGAGCGGTAGCCCAGTGGTTAGCGCACCGGGCTACGAATCTGGCGACCCCAGTTCGAATCCCGCTCACGGCCAACGCCAGTGACGAATTTCTGAACCGGTCCTGGGCCTCCCCTAGGTCGACTCAGCCTCAAATGAATACCTAGTGGGGTGTGTAAACATCGCCACTAGGGAGACAAAGGAGGCCGGGCGTGGTGCTGGTCACCCACCCCCTCGTGTGCCGTGTCGACCTTCACAGGTGCTCGCTAACGGCACTTGCCCCAACAGTCTGTTAAGGCTATACGGGGGATCTTTGCCTTTGTATCTTTGTGTGCAATGCGCATTCATGCCAGCGTACTGGCTCGCTGGCACACGTTGATACACATGCCCAGGTATGCCCGGGTGTGTGTGTATAGGTGGCTCCCAGAACGCTGTACTGCCCATGCATCTTTGTGGCCCGGGTGCATATGCCGCTGTGTGTTTATGTGGCTAAAACACAGCGAGTTGGCACGGTAGGGAGCACGGGCGGTGCATCTGCCCGTGACCTCCTTTTCGGCGAGCTTTCGACACTCTGCGTGACATCCTCAAGGTACACCTGGCCTGGCACAGGCGCCGTGGTGACATCGCCGCCACTTAGCTGCGAACGGCGGTTGTTGTTGTGCACGTGATCCCAGGACGCTGTACTGCCATGCACCATTATGCCCGTGTTCTAATGCCCGTGTTTGTGTGGCCTCAGGATGCTGTACTGGACCGACTGGAACCGTGAGGGCCCCAAGATCGAGAGCGCACACATGGACGGAACGGGTCGCCGCGTGCTGGTCAGCCACGACATCGGGCTGCCCAACGGCCTGACCTTCGACCCGGCCACCCGCACGCTCTGCTGGGTCGATGCAGGTGACCTTAGCTAATGGCATTACGGGGCAGAGTCGATGGTTGTACCGTGACCTTCGCGGCGACGTGGCTCAGGGGTCGGAGCGCGGCGCCACGTTTCAGCCACTCGTGTCGAAATAGGCTTCCTAAGCGGCGGTGAGCCGAGCGTCTTGGCCATTTCACTGCTGTCAGGATGACAGTGTTGACATGAAGTACACATTTTAATCAAAATGTGGTTAACTCCGGCGGTGAGAATTAAATAAATATTTGTATTGGTTCGACTGCCGTGATGCAAACATCCCTATCGGAGGGCAGGTGGAAGGTACAGCACCCTTACTGTGGCTAAAGGGTCAAATGTTGACGGTAAATCGGACGTAGAATAAAACATCGATTTAACGGACATCTATTCAACGGACTGTGGAAGCAACAGGCACTGCCCGCTACTTCCGAGACAACGGTCTACATTGGAAATAATGGAAAAAAACAACGTTTTATTTTTGTGTTTTTTTTGCTGCAATTAGATACATGTAGAACTTTGTTTAATGGTGTTGATGATATAGAGGTTGTTATAAGAAATGGTCAATACTCTGTGTATAAGATAATCATCAAAAACACATCCGGATTTAACAGACATCCGGACACCCTTTCCCCCCGTATTATATCATCATCCGCTGGCCATTCTCTAACACGCTGGCTGTGCGAGAGCTCTGAGCGAACAATACTTCAACTGATGGGACCAACGGCAATAGCTTTGTTGGAGAAAACCTGTGCCAACAACAGAACAAATTGTTATCGTTAAAACTATATATTGCCACTGATTGTATTGTGTAGCACTACACGGCACTGCGTAAAATGCCAGCATTGTCTGCCGCGAACACTACGGGTGCGCTACAAACGAAACATCTCGCAGTGCACGGACAAACACGACCGTCTACATACTAACGCGAGATAATATTTTTCAGAATCGAATTTTCCATCGTGGTCGCAGCGTGTCGTTGTGTCGTGTCCGTCCGCGTTGCTCCGTCGTGTTTCTATCGTCGCTTTCTTACCCTAATTTATCCCCTACCGTATAATTAATGTGTAATTTGCACGCATTGTAAAAACCAAAATCAATGCGTAGACGTGCAATTTGACGCACGCGCGGCATAACCGTGAGAATCGATGTTAATCACTCAATCAATGTGCTGTTACGTGGCCATTCTGCTGTGAGAAAAAAAACTCTTTGGCACTTGCAGAAACAATAGCGGTCCTTCCCCAGCAGCAGCGATTCACGCAGCGTGTCTGCCTTGTGTCTGAACAGATACTGAGCACTCCGTGCCAGAAACGCCAATGCCCCAACCCCGTCTGCTGGTTCCGCTTCAATACAATCCCCAAATGTGTTCTGTTGTATATAAGCATATAAAGGCGAAGATCACCGTATAGCCTTAACGGAGCGGAGGGTCAAGCGATGTAAGCGAGTAGCACCTATAAAGGCCAGCACGGCACATGAGAGGGTAGGTGGCCAGCCCCACGCCCGGCCGTTTTTGTCTTCCGAGTAGAGATGTTTACATACCCCATCAAGTACTGGCTGAGTCGATCTAGGGGAGACCCCGGGACCGGTTCAGAAAAGCGTCACTGGTGTTGGCCGTGAACAGGAATCGAACTTGGATAGCCGGAAGGGAAGGGATCCAATGAATGCATTGTCCTGTTTGTCAATCCACTGCTGGATGAAGGTTACCCGAAGGCATGTGCTTCGTGAGTATTATATAACCATATTTCACGACGCTTGTCAGTGCGGGTTGGTAAGGGCGGTCGGGATAGATTTAACACGAAGGCTTCCGTGACCAATGTTATCCATAGTACAGCTCTTTTTATGGGTTAGGTCACGTAAAAATAATAAATATCGTAAACCCGCCTCTGCCCGACACAGCCAATTAGGAAGGTTTGTCACGTAAATGTTGTGGAGCGAAACTGGACAATCTGGAGAAAACCAACGCAGAACAGGGCGAGAAACACACAAACTCCACGGAGAAAGACGCCCAAGGTGGGAATTGAACTGCCTCGGGCACGACCTTCTTTCTGTGAGACGCAGATGTTATCACTGCGCCACCATTCTGAGTGTTTTGGCCCTTGTGCAGCGCTTTGTGACCCTCGGGTGAAAGGCGCTATATAAAATGCTATTATTATTATTAAAGGTACCACAACGTGTTCACACACGAGATGCCACTCCAAAATAATAGATTCTCACATGGTACGATTTAACACATGTATCGCAAACTAAAAAATTGACGAACGCATGCACTGGTAGTCCCCCCTAGGTTTTTTACATGCAACAAAGCACTGATTTGCACTTCACTGTCAGTCTTATATGAAACACCTAGAGACAATTCCTGAATTCATAGGTCATGATGTCCTAAATTTTAGACATTTATTCGCAGTGATTTGCCATCGTCAAATGGTGAAAATCATTGAACGCTCACCCGAAAATTGGATAATAAGAGTAGCTACAATTATGGTTCAACTTTGCCGAGAAATTCGACGTATTTCCACAATTTACGGTCACAAATTTGCACGGGTGATTCTTTTACTTTTAAACGCCTAACTTTCGTGTCTCTTGCGTTCTCTCTCGCTCGTATACCTTTGTTCACCTCTACGAGCCTCCAAATGTTAAATTAGCATACGGTTCGCCTCAAATTTTTACAAACCGTAAATAACGGCTTCTCCTCGGCATCGCCAGCTCGGAGAATTAATTTCAATGGCTCCGATCGATGCGTCATTACGCGCCTAGATACTAAATTCCCATCGCCATTTGTGATAGCGCACGCGCGGGTGGGGTTTCTGCCGTTGCCACGCAGCCCACAACCAAATAACGCGGAACGCACCATCGGTCCCCGTTCAATCCCGCACGCCGGGGGAAGCGGCGCTGAACCTGGACGGTGCACCGGTGACCACCGCTTGTTACCTACGGCCGCTGGACCGGCGCTACGTTACGGGCCAGGAGAGGACAGTTCCGCTGTTGCACCGTGCTCCAGGGTTTGCGCAGCCCTAACATCCGTGCAGCTTTGGCGGAAAAACAAGGTCCTGCGCGGGGTTTGTGCGTTCTCACCCGCTGTTCTGCCTGGGTTTTGTCCGGGTTCTCCGGTTTCCTCCTGCAACAACAAAAAAACCACGAATTAGTTGGCCGATACCATCATAATATTACAGGACGCGGTGTCTGGTGGGTTGGCGCCGGCTGACCACGGGGCTGCCTCCGCCCCACCTCTCTGCGGTTTCTTGCAGCGCCTTTGGACCTCTGTGTCAAAGGCGCTCTCTATGAAAATAATCTAGTCTTATGATTAGACCATCGCCTTCACCGACCCGGCGTGGTTACATGGCGGCACACGGCGTGGGGCAGGCCCTCATCCAGCTGTGGATTGAGCAAAGGGCCGTTGACCCCCGACGAGTCGCATTTCGCTTACGTTAGCGGCATTCCGCCCACGCGAGGATGAAAATCTGTTATTTATTAATCGCGGGTGATATTTCTTTTTTTTTTAAACAAATTCTGCTGTAACACTGACACACAGTGGCCTACTTTTTCCGTGAACCAATGTCACGCGATCATTATTTCTTCGTCCTCACAAATTACCAGACTGCTTGCGTTTGATAATAGCGTCCCAGCGGAGCGCTATCCGTGCGGGGCTGAGCCTCGTAAAAAAAAAACCAGACGCGCCGTCTCTCCGTTAGCTTTTCACTCTGTCTGAGGAAAAGGATTGACCGTCTGATCGATGGCATTCGAATATAACCACCATGGATCTCCTTAGGTAAACACAGCAATTGCAGCTCCGAGACTTGCCATTAATAACCACGCACACCCACACACACGCGCGCGGATAAAAAAATATGTCACTATATTGTTAATGAATAATAATAGCATTTATAGAGCGCCTTTCACCCAAGGGTCGCAAAGCGCTGCACAAGGCTGTGGAGAGAAGGGCATGTCAACATCATCAATCCCACCACTGGTTTCACGTAAAAAAAAAACCCTGTACCCTAATGTGAAATCTTACTGCTGAATTTGTCCCTAAAATCCGCTTCGTTTGCAAGGCGAGCGATACGAAAATAATTAAGCATAGACGCGCTAGCTGTCCCTTAACCCGTTCGGCAAATTTTGATGACATTTTCAGTAATGGTCCGTGGCTACAGTGGCTCACCCGGAATTGATTTCTCAGAGGAAGGGGATCAGAGGCCAAGTTCATATTGCGACGCTCGCCTCTGCCTAGAGGGAGCCTGGTTTCCACCACACGCGATTCTACTTACGTTTTGTCAACTCTCGCAAAGAACGTTGGGGTATGTAGAATATGTTTGGGGTGGGGGGGTGGGGAAATATTGCGCTATTGTAATGGAGATAAAGATCGCAAGGTACACAGAATCCATTCGGTCTGAGTGCTTCAGCGCTTTGAGGCACGGAATTCACGCTGTGGTGAAAGGCGGTTTGTGGATACGCCGCGTCACATTGCATTAACATTCACTGGTAATTATAGATAGATTGATGCATTAACTGATAAAGCAAGCGTTTAATAAAGGTTATGTAATAGAGTTAAATTAAATTGCTCTTAAAACAATTAAAACATTTACAACGGGATTGAATTATGCCTTTGTGTAAGGCATCTGTTGTACACTGAATTTTTTTCTCAGAAAAAAAACCCAACACGAGCACTAACGTATTTTCTCGAATCCACATTTGTATTAAAATCGTAGGCAACCCAATCTCTAGTTTAACGTTTTAAAACCTGTTTATACGTTACCGTGTTTGCCCAACAGCAGTAATATTGAATGCGATCGTTGATGATGATGATGATGGTGCGGTGTGCCCCTCCTGGATGCAGGCACCAAGCGTCTGGAGTGCGTGCGCTCGGACGGCTCGGATCGACGCATGGTCACGTCGGGGATCCTCTACCCGTTCAGCCTGACCAGGCTGGCAAACTACTTCTACTACACCGACTGGAAAAAGTGCGGCTCACTGTCGTCACTCGTGCCCGCTTGGGGTTCTGGGCAGCTTTGGGCTCGTGCTCGGCTAACTGCGATGACTGTCTTTTAAAAATACACGTTGCCTCTGGGCCGGAACGTTTTGTGCGGCGAGTTGCGCTGTCGTCTCGTGGCGAGATGCGCGCCTGGGTTTGATTCCCGGCTCGGGTGGCCCCTTTCTGTGCGGAGTTTGCACGCTCTCCCCGTGCCCGCGAGGGTTTTCGCCGGGTCTTCCGGTTTCCTCCCACAGCGCAAAAACACGGCACTTCGGTTAATCGACCTGCTGACTAAATTGGCCCCGGTGGCCTGCGATGGTCTGGCATCCCATCCTCGATAAAAAAAAAACCCTGCCTTGCGGCCTTCGTCTGCCGGGGCAAGCTGCGGCTCACCGCGACCCCGCGCGGGATTTCAGCCGGTACCACGAACGAACATCGCATCGCCTCCGCGTGCCTGTGCCCGTGAACCGTCTCCCATCGCCGCTGCACTCACCCGCGTGGGGTCGCGACCTCCGTCTCCCCGTGACCTCCGTCTCCCCGTGACCTCCGTCTCCCCGTGACCTCCGTCTCTCCGTGACCTCCGTGCCGCGCGTTGCCCACCCTCCAGGGACGGAGTGCGGGCCGTGAGGAACGATGGGGCCGACGACGGTGACGAGTTCCTGCCGGGGCTCCGCACGCACCCCTACGGCATCGCCGTGGCGCAGCCGCACTGCCCTCCCGGTGAGTAGCCGCGGTGGTGGCAGCGATGTGGCACTAGCAGCAGCCGTGTAACAGTCACGGTTATTTTAGGTTTCGTGTTTGGTTAATTTGTCGTTATGTTGGCTCTTCGGAGCTGTTCTTTCGGGATAGCCGCGTCGAGCGATCTCCATCTCTGCCCTCGCGACGTTTCGCCTCCCACGTTGGAGGCATCAGCTATCCCGAAACAACAGCTCTGAAGAGCACCCATCATGAATCGAGCCATGAAAACCTACATCAATAATTTTGTTATTTTTAAATATGTTTTTTCAATTCGCGTGTTTGCTGTGTCGCAGAAATCCTGTAAAGAGCGTGCACGCTCACTGGGTATTTTTTCTGCTCTAATAAAAAAAAACATCTATCTATTTAGTAGCAGCAGAAGGAGTGGTGTCAGAATAGAAGCGGCAGCAGTATTAGGGGACGCTGGCAGATTTTTGCCGCTCTTAAAATTGCCAGTTTCACGACCTTTCAGTACATTCGAATCAGCCTTAATCATTAAATGTTTTGTTGCTTTGGTTTTTATTAGTTGTTTTTTTTTCTGTCGTTGTTGACACGCCGTTCACTCCGCGGCCCTTGTGCAGCGCTTTGTGACCATCTGGTGAAAGGCGCTCTATTAAATGCTATTATTATTACTGCTTTGGCAGTGGTGCCCGTGCACAAATACCATGCCGTATGGTGACGTCACGTGCCATGCAAGACATGATGGGATGACCAATACGACTATTATTACAATCGTGCCTTCTACCATCTGGACATCACTTTTCACCGGTGTCATTACTCACATTGCTTTCCAGCCCGCGTGCACTTTTCTGTCGGATGAATTCCCCCCCCCCCCATCGCATACATGAAAAGTGTTCGAATTGGCCGATACAATTGCTCGACTTCACGGCGAGAGCTATTCATTATGCCAGGCACACCTTGCAAATAGAGTCCAGCTGCCCGGGGGAGGGGGAGGCTGTTGGCAAGACAGCTTCGCACGATTTCCCCACTGCTAGCCCTGATGCTGATGAATTCAGAGGCGGACAGGAACTGCGGCACAGCCTGCCCCCCCCCCCCCCAAAACCCATCAAGGCTGGTCGGAGCAGATTGTTGTCTGCCTGTGTGCTCACGGGATTAAGGAGGGGGCCCCGCGCGTGATTGCCAGACTCAAAGGGTATGAGCCGGGCGCTGGGCTTTGTTTTGGCTTCAGGTCTTAGCTGGAGATAATCTCAGCCACTTGGAAGGACCATTCAAGAGTGAACGTTTACCCAGGATAGTGGGGGAACGCCTGCGGTCCGGTGACCTCGAGGCTGGGTCAAGTACAGAAGAAGGAGTTCTTGTATTTGAGAGACGCCCAAACGCCCGTAGGGGTTTTTGTACAGAGGGGAGGTTTTTTTGACTCATCTGTACAGTTTCAAGGGGTTTCGATGGCACGCTAGTTAGTTCATTATGCTTTGACCTCGAATTGATCTCCCGGCCACGGATAGTATAATAATAATAATAAATTCTACTTATAATGCGCATATATTAATTCAGTGTCGAAGGTATTAATTCGAACAGGGAGCAACTCAGAGGCGCGAGGAAACCGCAGAGAGGCAGAGGATGCAGCCGGGCGGTTTGCCGGCACTAACATTTTGCCACACACCGCGTCCCGTATATTATGATGTTGATGTTATCGGCCAATTCATTAATTAGGTTGTTTTTTTTTTTTCAAGTTTTGGGAGGAAACCGGAGAACCCAGATCGAAACCCACGCAGAATCCTGGGGTTGAGAACACACAAACTCCACACGTAACGGGCGCCCGGGGGCGGAAACCGAACCTCCTCTGGCAGGCGGGACTTTCTTTCCTCGAGTCGCGGGTGTCATCACCGCGCCGCCCTGCGTCTCCCCCCTGCGTCTCCCCTCGTACAGGGCAGAACCACTGCGGCGTGAGCAACGGCGGCTGCTCGCACCTGTGCGTCCCCAAGTCCGGCGTCGGGCGCACCTGCCTGTGCCCCGACGGCGCAGCCGCCCACTGCTCCGAGCGCCAGTAGGCCGCGGACACTAAAACAAGACGGAGAGCGCCCGCGGATCGAGCGACGAATCGCGATAAACGGCGGCGTCCGCGCCGAGGGAACCCGCAGGCGGCTCTTCGCCGTTCCTCCCAACCCACCGGGGCCCGCGCTCCGCTCGCGTCAACACGAAAACGACGCTAACCCCGGGGGGAAAACTAAAAACACAAAAAGCGGTTCCGCTGGTGGCCGCGACGACGGTTACGATCGGCCGGCCGCTAAAGGGGAAAAATACGAACGCAACGCGCGCGTAAATGAAACTTAGCGGCGGGCACGGTACATTCCGGCAAAGGACGGGCCGGCGCCAAAATTTTGTTCCATCG
>JAZEWU010000023.1:2559047-2571957 GCA_036362915.1 Geotria australis | reverse complement strand
CAATGAAGGCGGGGCGCATACACAAGACAATAGCAGTGCAGTACTTACTGATGTAGGTTTTCACGGCTCGCAGCATGATAATTGCATTTCAAAGTTGTTCTTTCGGGATAGCGGTGTCGCGAGAGGGGGAGCGCTCGACAAGGTTGTCCTTAAAGAACAGCTCTTAAGAGCAATTCTCATACATCGAGCCGTGAATACGTAAATCCATACATAAAGTCCGGTCAACAAAATGAGGGCATTTTATCATAGCAATGTCCAACATGTAGAGAAGAATATACATTCAGTATTTTAAACTCAACCTGTAACCACTGAAGCTACCTGAGTAACGCTACCACCTCACACCAAAAAAGTCCCGGGTTCGAATCCCGGCTCGGGTGCCTTTCTGTGTGGAGTTTGCATGTTCTCCCCCCGTGTCCGCGTGGGTTTGTGCCGGGCACTCCGGTTTGACCCCACAGTCCAAGGACACGCTGCCTAGGTTAATTACCCTGACTAAATTGTCCCTGGTGCCCTGAGATGTTGAAACTTGCTTACCCGTCCCCGCTGGCCAACTGTTAAAAATGGCTACAGAGCTCAATGGTTCCTTCCAGCTCAAGTAAAAACTGACTGACTTTAAACGTCAAATTACTTCACGAGTAGTTTTATAACATAGGTTTCAAATTTATTCAAAAATCTGGAGTTGCAGATATATACAGTACTCTGCAGGCTGAGAAATTAATATATTGTAAATACACTTAAAAATCAAAGCACTTAATTGGAGATGCACCGCATGGAATACTCAAACGGAGTTTCGCATATAACGCATAGAAACATATACATTGCAGATACGATAAAAACATTTTACATTTATAAAAAAAAAATACTTAACACATATATAAAAAAAAGGTGCTATCGTAATACTGAAAACATCGGAACCCACTTGCAGACGGAACTCGAGACACCAGGCGACTGAGTCGTTGGGAAACGGCGCTCGCGAGTTGTGGAACTGGCACCATCGCGAAACACGGCTGCCTTCCTCCAGCATGTTTGCTGTGTCGAACGAATCCCGTAACGAGCTTGCAAGCTCGCTGGGTATTTTTTCTGCTGTGATAATAAACATCTATCCATGTCTGTCCAGCAGCCAGGGCAGCAGTTGGGAGGAAAGGAGAGCCGGGCTGATCCCCGGATTTGCGCCCCTGACCGGTTCGCGGGTTTGCTTCAGCACCGCACGTTTGTCAAGCCGGGAAGGCAACCACCCCCACCCCTCGTATCGAGCGTTCCGCCTCCCAGGCTAATCCGAGCCTGTTGATGCCTCCAACGTGGGAGGCAAAAAACGTCACGAAGGAGGAGGGAGGAGGAACGCGCGACACGGCTATCCCGAAAGAACAGCCCTTAAGGGCAATTCTCATACGTCGAGCTGTGAAAAAGCTACACGGATACACAGTGCAGTCTGACATACTTCAGTGACTGAATACATGAGCCCAAACGGTGATCATGAAACTGTATTTTTCACCTGTTAATGTCTTACCGATACACTCGTATCGCAACGCTCCTTTGCCACCTGCACTGCGTGCTTCGCCCACTTTCACACCGGTGACGCGTTCCAGACCGGCTTACTTCCACCTCTGCCCGAGCCCATCGGACAGCACCGCTTCCCTCGGACAAGACACAAACCTTGCATCGGCTCCACGACAGCCCAACACTGAAATAACCGCGTGCATAATATATATTTGACAACGGTGCCGTTCTCTCGACATCATACAGAGCATGCTTGGATATCCTCTTGTGCCCTAGCCGTTACAAACCCCCCCCCCCAACCTGTTTTGTGTGTGTGTGTCATCATTAACCGGATCATTTTCGGGAGCTTCCGAATTATCCGCTTCCTCGTTCATTAGGCGCTACTATTGCCTAATGACGCACGCGCGAAGAGTCGGCGGAAAACCCAGGGGGCATCGTAACGGGGACATGCCGGCGGTTTTAAAGCCGTGTTTCCGGACTCTCCCTTGAAAATACTTCCCACAACGCGCCCAAGGGTTTTTTTTATACGACGGAAATAAGGTCAGCAGTAGTGATGTCATCCATAATATCGCCCTTTTATGGGTTGGGTCGCGTAAACAAAAAGTGTCGTAAATCTGCCTCCACACGACAGCCAATTAGTAAGGTTTGTCAGGTGAACAGAACGTGCCTTACCAATTGGCCGTAAAAAGGGCTATATTATGGCTAACATTAATCACGAAAGCCTTCATGTTAAATGTAGTTATGATGTTACTATGATGGGGGGGGGCGGGGGGGGGCAAGGCGGTGCAGTGAGTAGTGCTGCCGCCTCACAGCAAGGACCCTGGTTCGAATCCCAGCTCAGAGGCCTTTCTATGTGGCGTTAGCATGTTCTCCTGTGTCCGCGTGGGTTTTCGCCGGGCACTCCGGTTTCCTCCCACAGTCCAAACACATGCTGCCGCATAGGTTAATTGACATGTGGACGAAATTGCCCTGTGATGGAATGGCGTCCCGTTACAGGTATAGCCCTGCCTTGCACCCTGTGTCTGCCGGTATAGGCTCACTCCGACACCGTACAGGATTAAGTGGTTTCTGGCAATGAATGGATGGATGTTACCATGATACTTGTAACAGATTAACTCCTATTACCAAACAACCGAGGGCACAGCATACTGCTTAAAAATTAGAGGTACTTTCTCCTTCTGCACAACGAGCACCAGGTTTAAAAGAAAATCCTCCGGTGAGAATTAACTAAGGCGGAATTGTCTTGGTGCAGGTTTTCATGGCTCGATTCGTGAGAATTGCTCTTAGTATTTGCTCTTTCTGGATAGCCGTGTCGAGCGTTTTTCTTCTCTCATTCGCCGCAACGTTTCGTCTTCCACGTCGGAGGTATATTCAGGCTAGGGGTAGCCTGAACGAGAGAGGAGGCTATCCCAAAAGAGCAGCTCGTGAGAGCGATTCTGAAAGGCGGATTTGATCTTCGCTTTCTCAACACATCCACACTGCAATTTGCAACGGCCGCTCGTAATTCACCGAAAACAACAACAACAAGAAAAGTAAAAATGGCAAGTTTCTGTGCATTAACATGACGGACCACTTGCACAATGAGGTATGGTCCGGATATCACGTCCAAAGCACCGACAAACGGTCAAACGACGGCAACCCAGCAAGACATGTAAACCGCGGTTAGGCTGCGTCAAAGCGCATTCTCTACCAAGATTGGCAGCCACGGGTCAAAGTCAGCCGGTACGGTCCTCTCGAGCGTACGGCTAAGAACGTGGCCGAGGCGGTCGGTAGGGTGCAGGCTGGAAGGTGAGGGGTGTTTGCGATCCGACCGTACCGGTCAGAGATTTAAGTTACGTTCGCGCCTGGCTGCAGCCGCACTTTCCAACTCGCGGGCGTCCGACCAGCACACGCATCCCCGCGCAGTATTGGCGAGATCGCAGCTCGGATCGTGAGCCTGACCGTGCCCTCCAACGTGGGAGGCGAAACGTCGCGAAGGAGAGGAACCCTCGACATGGCTATCGCGAAAGAGCAGCTTTCGACGACAAATTCTCACAAATTGGATTCATAAAGTTCCAAACCCCCATCCCCCCATGCCCCCCCCCCCACTTTGTCACGGATAATTTTCAATTGCACATTTACTGCTTCTGTGATCATCATCATCATCGTCGTCGTCATCATCAACATCATCGGCATTTACCGCCTCGCGGTTGACGTGGGGGTCTCGTAGCCGAATCTAAACAAGAGTGAGGGTGTCTGGAAACCCACAACACCCAGCAGTGGCTTCCCCCCCCCCTTCCGCTCTCTGCAGCAACCATCCGTTCAACGTAGGCGTTGAACCAAAGGGACGCTTTCTCCTGCCCGAGCGAGCGCGCGCTATCTCACGCTCCGAACAAATCACCGCTTCGCGACGCTTGCACCGCATCAGAGGCGACGCACGGCTCAGGGCTCGGCGCGCTGCTAATAACACCGATTTAAGCTCCTCGCCTAACCCCTCCGCCTTCCCCTCCCTTCCTCTTCGAGTTTGTCGTACGAGCGGGCCCGCCCGACTGATCCGACGGCCCCTGGTCGCTCGTAATGCGGCCGCCGCAAAGATTTAAATTCCGCGCGGCACTCTCGGCGAGTTCATCGCCTTCCCGTTCGCGCCGCGTTCCGGATTCTGACGCCATCGCCGCGCGATAAATCACCGCGTCGCGACAGCGAGCAGTCCTCAGTCTCCCTTCATACGCGCGTCGAGAGCGTTCTGTTTTGAAAATCCGGCCCTTGAGCTTGCAACCCGTGAGCAAGCGTGGATAACACATCTTGACAATTTAATATATATACACGCACAAGTACACGCGTATTTTGCGCGCCTGTGTTTTTTTTGTACAAGCATCGTGCTGGATTAAGGGCGCGCGGTGCCGGCGGGTATTCGTCACGAGGGGTTGTTCGACCATACTTCACCGCGCCGGTCGGTGTGGCATACCGTGGGAACTGAACCTCGGGTAGCCTGGTTCATAGCGACATTGCGCCAATCACTGATTCCTCACATCTGCTTAGACTCCGCAATCTAGTATTGCGGGATACTCATTATGGTTTGTCATTATTAAACATCCTTGGCGTATCGTATTTGTTGACAGTAATCGCACCTCAAGCGGTACACGAAGCTATGGAGACTCGAGAAAAACAAAATTGGACAACTTACGACGTACAATACTGACGGGGCAATTTACAACATAATACTGCACTTGAGTCTCAATACGGCGAATGTTTGGGAAGCCAAACCAAACATCAAACACTGCAGCCCTGCCTGCAATACTCACCACTGCTGGCAAAAGGCCCTCCCCATCTAGTGACCTCGATAGAGCCCCCTCAACAGGGTGGTCCAGATGTCTTGCGACCTTCATTTATTTGACCCCTAACATTATTAATTTTTTCCTTGCGTCATTCATTTCTGTTTTAAATCAGCCTCATTTATTTCAAATGGCCGATTCGAGTTCGTATACTATTGAAGAACGGCTTGCAGTGAGGGTATGAGGCACATTAAAGCTCACAAACCGGGTAAATTATGAAATGGGGGTGTCACAAGACATCTGGGCCACCGTATAGCGGGTATTGGACCTTTTTTGCCGTTGCAAAATGGTGTCCATTTAGTGTTTAAAGATCTTAACACTTTTTCTCATTGCCGGAAAGGGTTAAACCTCGTATATTCAACATTATTCGTATAGAGGGTATTTAGCCTACGCTCCTCCATGCTAGCCAGACGTCTTGGGAGAGATTAAATCAACCATATATTCCCCCACCACGCCCTATTTAAACCACGGTGTACTCATTTATACTGCTGGCAGAACATGGGGCGGAGGGAATTAAGAAAACTGGATTGAACTGGGAGACCCTTTTGGATTGCAAATCCAGCGTGCTCACCACCGCACCGCTGCATCACCGAACGGAACGGCGCACGAGGACAAGGCACACTTTTGTAATGATGAGACATCACAGAGACATTTATAAAAGGGGGGGTCGATAGCAATATCCCAAGGAACAATCGTTCACTGCCACCGCCGCCCCTTCCGTGACCCCTGCTGACCTCCCCCGAGTCCCACTTAATGATCCGACGCCCCGGTAGCGTTTTCACGCTGCTGCTGCTGCTGCTGCTGCCCTCGGGTTAATAATTGGAGCGGTTTCTCAAAACCCATTCGGTTTTGACGCCGCTGATTTAATTACCGCAGCCGTGGCGCGATATTCGAGGGGCTGGCTCGTGGCCCATCAGTGGCATTTAAGTAATACAAAAAAAACACGTCAAGGAATCTGGCACCGTCGGCGCACGTCGCTTAACGGGTCACATCCACTCCGCAGTCCGTTTTTACGGATGGCACAAGCCTTCACACGGTGCGTGGGCGAATTTTAAACGGCTATTTTCCGAGCGGAATTTGGCAAAATGTGGAGGAAAGATATATGTTTTGCGCGATTAGGCTAGAGCGCTTTCATGAAGGGCAATTATGGGCCCTTTCCTACAATCTGTCACGATTTTCTCTACAGAATACTCGCTTTGTATAGAGTAGACCGCGAGGGTAATTGATTGCATGTGCCCCTCTTATGATGCTGCCATGGAAATGTGCGTGGGAGGACGTAACTGCACGTGACGATCGGCGCTCACCGATGCTGAAGCCGAACACGGGAGCGTGCGACGTACTGCGCGCCCCGTTACGCCTCCCGCTCCAAAGAGTCGGCGTGAAGCGCGCACACACGCCCCGAACGTTTCCACGCGATACAACAGTCGTGCCTTTTTGCCCGAGTAACCGGTTTTGCGTGTTTGCTTCAAAACAGAAGTTCCCCGGTAGCTCTCAAGAGCTGCTCTTTCTGGATATGCCCGAAAGAGCGGCTCTTGGGAGCGACTCTCATACGGCGAGCCGTGAAAAACCTACATCAATACATCTCACGCCTGCGTAACATATCCCTTTTTTCGGTTGGCTCAAGTAATAAAATGAGTGTTGTAATCCGGCCTCCACCCGACACAGCCGATTAGTAAGATCCGTCACGTGAACACAACGTGCCAGTTTACCGCTTCAGCACAGCGGTACGTTTGAGAGCAAACCCCACGACATTTACACCTGCTCAATGCCTTCGCTGTAACAACAAGAAATCGGCGCCCACCCTGTGTTCTGTCCAATATCAATGCCGTGCATTCGGCAGGTCTCCAAAGAAGGACGCCCTATTTGGGGAATACCGAAAAGTAGCCGAAAATGTATGATTGGTCTGCGGAGCAAAGCGAGGTGGCGGAGGGATTTCACACCCGGCCACAATGACGACGTTACTGACTTCCAAATGGCCCGCACCAAAGCCAACGCTGCCCACATTTTGGTCTTACGCTCGTGTAGACTTCGGACAATAACACTTATCGGGATACCTACGCACGCCGCTTTCGCACCAACCCCTTCCTGGGGGTCTAGGGCCCTGCCGCTTAAAAAATCTAACTACGAACAACGCTGGCACATTATAAAACAAGCCGTAGAAAATAAGCGCCGTCGGCTAATTCATATATATATATATACCGTGTATGCAAACTTCGAGGCACCTTTCGTACAGAAGCAGCAGGCCACGGCGGTGACGTTGGCATCTGTGGCGGCGAGCGTCGAAAAAGTCAACGGATCGCTTTCCAGCGAGGACGACTTTCCGTAAAACACGAGGAGACCACGGCCGGCCAAAGCCGGGAGGGGTGGCCTTCCCCGAACGTCGCGCCGCGGGGTTAAACCACAAACTCGGGGAGAGACTCGTCGTCCAGCAAGGCCATGGCCGCGGAAGACGCGGAAACTCCCGGCCAGGGCCGCCCCCCGCCCGCCGGGAACGCCGGCTCCGGCGGCTCCGACGTCTTGGCTCCGAACGCCGGGAGGAAGAGTCGTCCCGTCGCCGGACTCTGGGCGCCCAGCGCCGCCTGGCCCGACAGTCGCGAGAAGAACGGGGAGACGGAGCCGTGAAGTGCAGCGCGCAAGAACCGCGCGCGCGTCCTTCAAGCCGCGCGATTCTCGCCATGAGTTTCTCTCCGCTTTGAGAGGGAAAAAAGGCTCCGTGAATACGCGACTGGGTGTGCTGGCAAGCTGCCCGATGCCGAGCGATAATGGATCGGTCGTCAGCCTGCGTTTCTTCCCGTTTGATCCGGTAGGGTCGCGCGGCGGTAACATCGCTGGCTTACGGGCGGAAGGTCCTGCCCGAAGCGGTTCGATTGCCGCCTCGTGTGCCTTTCTGTGCGGGGGTTTGCGTGTTTTTCCCACACCGTTCTTCGTGGGTTTCCTCCGAGTTCTCCGGTTTCCATCCCGCAACTAAAAAAAGACCCCGCGTTAACGAATTGGCCGATAACATCATAATAATAGACGGGATGACGTTGTCTCCGACTAACCGTGTGGCTGCCTCCCCCCTACCTCTTTGCGGTTTTCTCGCACCTCCAAGCCGTTCTCTCTCTTCGAACGAGTAACCTTTGACATTGAATGAACACTGCGCCGTGCGTAAAAAATTATAATCTCATTATTGTCGTTAAAACTATGAATCCGGGCGTCGCGGTGTTGCGGCCGCGCGGTCCCAGCTCGAGGAGTTTGTCGTGACTAAGTGGGTGACGTACGGCTCGACGGAATGCTCGCGGCTCACCGGAAAAATATTTCCGCCGGATTTCTTCGCGAGAAACAGAAAAAAGAATGACAACCGTTATTAAGTGCAGCGTTTTTTTTTTTTTTGACAGAGCAATAAGAAATACGAGGCATGCAGAAATGTCATCGAGAGAAAATAATGGAATGACAAGCGAAGACAAATGGCGGGAAATGGATTCACCGGAAAAACACGCGCATGCGTGGGTGCCCTCCACGCCAACGAGAAACAGGGGCCCGCGCTCGATGCTCGTATTAAGTTTCCATGAGGCCTCGGAGCGGCGGCAGCGGCGGCGAGAACGTACCTGCCCTTTCTGCGACGACGCGATGCCCGGGCTGCCTTGCAGTAAATCCGGTGACTCCGATAAGCCACAACTCAACATCTTTACCACCAGCCCTACGATAAAACATCGGTCGTAAATTACGGTGTATTTAACGGTCACCGACCGAATACATCAACCGCGCCTTGCCTGACATTTCGCGAGAATTCCCGCTTCGCGCTGGTGGATTTGATGAAGCGGCGATACGGAAGGGTAAGGGCCTTCAAGTTCTCCGAGCAGATCGCCGGGTTCAAGTCCGGTTTGCGAGTCGATGGTCTCGGCCCGGTTACAAACGAGCGTACGGAAGGTCCGTAATATTTTGTTTCACCACCCAACTTGGCTGATATTCAGCCGTGAGAATTTAAAGTAACTAAGTTAGTGACACGCAGGGCGGTATGTGGAAACGCAGCACCCCCTAGTGTGGGCCTGACAGAGCCGACTCGAACGGATCTCAGAAGTATGTCGGTAACATCTCCTTCCACCGGCTCTTCTCGAACGATGGTCGATGCACTGCGGAGAGATTTATCAAATTGATTCTTTGTCTCATGACCTGATTGCCGCCAAAAGTATAACTTGAATAAACTGTAGTTGCCGGTTTAAACGGCAGGTATCCAGGTCGACCGGGTTCGGCCGGTTGCCCCCCAATGTTTGGGGTATTGGAGCAGAATTTTAAGGCCAGATGCCCTTCCTGACACCAACCTCCTTTAGTCAGAGGGTCATCAGATCATTACTTGTCTGGAACCTCCACCTAGACATGTTCGCCAAGGAAGACCCTCGCAGGAGCGCTAGACTCAAGACCTGTTCACCAAGGGAGGCCCTAGCAAAGTACCAGTCTCCAGACCGGTTCACCGAGGCAGACCCTAGCAGTTGTGCTAGTCTTCGGGTGACGTAGCTCCACCGAGGTCAGATTACGATCCACGGGGGGGAATTTTGTATAACCGTGGAAATAACAAAGCATTTAAAAATGCGGCCGAGCGATGGGCGCGCGAGCACATCGGTACCTTACCGGCGTGCGTGTTAACACAGGGGGTCTCCAGGTCCTTCTGGGTCACGTAGATATAGGTGGAGGAGATCGAATCGTCCGTGCTGTCTGCTCGCTGGAGGAACACCAGGTCGCTGGGGTCGTCCACCAGCATCTCCACTTCTGGACAACAAGGAGGACATGAGGGGGGGGAATGCCCACTCAACGCCGGGTCAACTTTGTCTCCCTAGTGGTGATGTTTACACACCACACCAGGGGACTAAATTAAAGCTGACTCGACCTCGGAGAGGCCCAGGACTGGTTCAAATGTTTGCCACTGTTATTGGTCGTGAGCGAGGATCCAGCTCGGGTAGCCGGATTAGTCGTGGCAGCGCCACAAGCGCCGTAACTAGCTCTCCCCACAAGTAAACAACAACAACAAGTCATCAGCCACTAAGTTACGGTGAAGTCACCACGGCATCTGTGCCAGGCAGCACACACACACTTTGTGGCCATCGCGTGTAACGTGTCAAAGGCTCGCAGGCAGGCAGGCGGGAGGTCGCGGGACCAGACCCAGGTGGGGGGGGTAGGGAGGGAGGGTGACGACGAATCGGAATGGTCACCGTGGAGAGGCGAGTCGCCCTCGGGGTGGTCCTGCCCGGCGCTGCCCACGCCGGACGTGTGCGAGCTGCTGTGGCTGTCCACCGAGCTGCAGGCCTGCAGCGGGCCCTTGCGCCCCGACGACACGCACGGCAACCGCTCGGAGCCGGGGCTCCGCTGGGTGCGGGTCGGGGGTTCGGGAGCCGGAGGTGACGGAGGTGGGGGGGAACGGTCGAGCGTTAGCAGCCGCGAACGAGAGGGGCATCGTCAGGGCTGCCGCGGTCACGAAGGCCGCTTTGCCTGACAGCAGGCCTTGCTGAAAGCTGGCCATTATTCGATTCAATTCAACTCTATTTGTGAATGCTGCCAGATTTACAGGACATATATAGGATCGAAATTCCGTTTCTCTCAGACCCCGGTGTTGGCATATACATGGACTGGAACGCAACAACAAAGGTTTAAATATACTAGGATAAAAAACTAAATACTAACATTTTTGTAATATTTACAAGTTAATCTAAGCTGGGGGTCGGGACAATAACAAGGCACAGATCTAGAACAAAAACTAAAATAACAAATATAGGCGGTGATTCAGCTATAGGGAGAAAATCGGAGAAACCTGCGTGAGCCCACGCAGAACAGGAGGGAGACGGGTGAGACCGCTCAAACATTCTCCGTGCGAGAGGCGCGGAACGCGACCGGCGCCGCCGCCGCGGCCCGCCCGCCTCTCTCCGCGACCCACCGGGAAGCGCGAGCAGGGCTCCTTCCCCGGCTGGGTCTTGGCGTCCGACTCGACGCCCGACGTGTTGGTGCTGCCGACGCTGCTGAAGGAGCCGGCTCCGGCGCGGCCGGCCGCGAGGCCGCCCGCCACAACGCTGCCCGGCCCGCTCGCGCTGCCTCCGCTGCTCTCGCCGCTGCTCCTCGCCCGCGAGCCCAGCCGCTCGAGTTCCATCTCCAGCGCGTCGCTGATGTACGACTCGCGGTAGCGCTTTTGAGCTGAGAGAGAGCGAGAGAGCGAGCGAGCGAGAGAGAGAGACGGTTGCTCTTCGGAATAGATCCCCCGGTTAGAATTTAAATTTCGACCTCGTCGCGATGGCTAATCTTGCTTCGTGTTCTAATGGTTCCCAATTCTTTTCACTCGTCCGTCTTAACGTTCATTATATGTTTACCCTTAATATGTTTTAGTTTCTTTCACCATCGCCTTATATGGTTATTTGGAAGAAAAAAAGTGCGCAATGCTGTGTATTTCGGACTAATTTAATTGGAAAAAAATGTGTGCGATGCTATGTGAACATTTAGCGGACGGTCTTTTGAAAAAAAATCTCCAGTTTAAAATTGCATACCGGCCCAAATATTATACCTCAACATGTGAAAGAGGTAGGAGTAACCCAACCTCTGCAGCTCAAAAGACCTCGCAAAGAAGAAGACCCCCACACTTTACCCCACCACGCGCCGGCTGCACTGTTTTCGAGCGGTGTGTGTTTGGCCTGCAACAACCTTCCCTACGGAGCAGTTATCTCAAATACATTTAGTTTTACTGTCTCGAAATGAACTGCATGGGGAGACGCGGGGGGGGTGGCGGGGAAGGGGTGCAAAATAAATAATGCAACGATTGTGATGATGACTATAGAGGTGGCATTTCATTTCATCATTTTTAACGAAACGAGGACCCAGCTGGCTGAAACACTGAGCCTTAATAGAGTCTTTAATTGCGCCAGCACAATGGGCATGTCTCCCGCCTCCTCCGCCACAACCTTCACCGTCTCCCCCTGAGGAATTGCCACTCTTCAAAAAGCGTCTCTCTCTGAGCTTTAGCACCGAGCTGATTGGCACAATGCATATAACGCGATGACAATACGGCAAAAGGCAATTATACACCGCGTGTAAAATACACACGCAGATCTCACCAAGTGTTCACAGCCTGACCTCCAACAACGTTTACGTGTTGTGATGTTCAATTTCATTCGGTGGGGGGGCGGCCATGGAGGCATGGTGAGTAGCGCTGCCGCCTCACAGCAAGAAGTTCCTGGGTTCGATTCCCGGCTTGAGCGCCTTCCTGTGTGGAGTTTGCGTGTTCTCCCCGTGTCCGCGTAGGTTTTCGCCGGCACTCCGGTCTCCTCTCAGAGTCCAAAGTCATGCTGCCTCGGTTACTTGTCCTGACTAAATTGAGATGTTGTAACTTGCTTAACCCTCCCCGCTGAACAACTGTTAAAAAGCGCTACATATTTCCATCAATCCATTGTCAAAAACCGCTTAATCCTGCACAGGGTTGCGGTGAGCCAGAGCCAGGGCTATACCCAAGACTGGACGCCAATTTCTCGCAAGACAATTTACCTATGCAGCAGCATGTCTTTGGACTGTGGGAGTAAACCGAAGCGCCCGGCAAAAACCCACGCGTGCACGGGTAGAGACCACGCAAGCTCCACACATTCATTAATTACGGTGCCCACAACGACGCTGGCGATAATTTAGCCTTACGATAATTTAGCGTTACGATCATTCAGCGTTCCGATCACTTAGCGTTACAATAATGTAGCGTTACGATAATTTGGCGCCACGCAGCCGACAATGCGCAGGCGCGGCGCAGCCCCGGGTTTTGCGGGTGTTGCGACACCCGCACTTTCACAGAAACATGATTCCATCCCCCCCACACTTTTTCCTGCAATACCCAGCGGCTGCGACGCGCCTGGACAGGCAGACCGGCGTCGCAGACGCGCGGCGACGGATCGCGGCTCGTCGCGGCGGCTCGCAGAGCCGGGCGCCGCTCACCCTCGGAGTCCTCGAGGCGCCGCAGGTGTCTGAGCAGCGGCTGCACCGTCATGAAGAGCCGGTGGCTGGTGCTGAGCAGCAGCAGGAGGTGGCGCGAGCGCAGCGGCGAGCCCGTGTAGAACACGAGCTTGCGGGCCGAGGGCAGCCCGTCCGGCTCCATCTCAAACTTCTTG
>JAZEWU010000023.1:2540074-2551467 GCA_036362915.1 Geotria australis | reverse complement strand
GGCCAAACCTTGAAGAGGGCATAGAAGTGTACGGGCACATCCTCGAGGCGCGCCGCCTCGCGGATGTAGCACAGCTGGCTCTCGTTGGCCGACAGCCCGGCCTGGTCCTGGTGCATGGCCGGCACGTGCCTCACGATGTAGTCGCCGCCGCGCTTCTTGATGACCTGCGCAGGGGCGGCGAGGGTGAGCGCGGCGGTAACATCGGCGCCTCGCAGCAAGAAGGCCCCGGGTGCTTCCCAGTTTGGATTTCATCTCGATGCGTATAAAAACGCTCGATGAAAGAACTCCATCACAATCTCAATGGGGGGGGGGCGGACGGAGACTTTGACCTAAAACAAAAAAGACACAATCGGAATGATTCACAATTGGCGGAACTGACTGTACGTGGCGGATCGCCATTGGAGGGACTACAAAGCACGAACCCATGCCGGGAAGTAGGCCTCCGGCTGGAAGTAGCGGCCCTGGTGCCGGGAAGGCCGGAAGTCCCCCAGGTCGGCCTGCAGAGCGTGCGCCGCCAGCAGGAAGTACGCTTCCTCGCGCAGGGCGCACTGAGAGCTCAGCACCTGGCTCTTCAGGTGGCTGTAGTAGTAGAAGAGTGCCACCCGGTCGCTGCGCGCATCCCACCAAAGACAAAGATCCCCACCCCGTATAGCGTCAACGGACTGTAGGGTCAAGTGCGGATCGCGTAGCACGCGCGAAGGATGGCACGGCGCCTGAAGGCACGGGTGGCCCCTAAGATTGCCGTCACGTCCTCCATACGCTGCGGCTCAATCTGCGATGTTTACACTTCTAATTTGAGGCCGGGTCGACCCGACAACAGGCCTGGGGTTCAGAAACTGATCACGGCGTTGGCCGTGAGCGGGGACGGAACTCGGCTCGCCGGGTTATCAGCGCCGCGTGCTAAGCGCCGCGCCTCCGCTCCCGACGCGCGTCCCACCGAGCCGCACCCGCACGAGGGCGAGAACGCAACGCGGGCGGGCGGAGCTCTGCAGGCTCGACGGTTCCCTCGTCCGGAAGCGAGTTCCTGACGATGCTTCCGCAGCACCTGGAGCGAATCGTCAGCAGGTCTCCCGACAGTGTCGCGTAATTACGCACCTCCGCCAACGTCGCCGCTTACAGCGCGCGCTCCCGCGAGGCCACGCGGCGCAAACACGAGGGAGCCATTTTTTTTTTTAAACCTTCGTAATTACGCGTTACTATTCTCCGCGAAAGCGCTCAAAGACTATTCTGCACGAGGTCAAGGGACTGCATTGGCAGCGGTGCACATGCACAAGTAAATCACTGCAGGATATATAAATCGAGCAATTTAAGTCAGATTCCCGGACCTTCTAGAACACCATCAGGATTTGCATCAGTCACTCAGTCATGATGGTGACGATCATGGTCATTACATATTTCATTCCCGCAGCGGACAACTAGTGGAGACAACAAAACTCGTTTTTAAAGATGACCGATTGAACATTGTTGCCGGTTTAAACGGTCGCTATCCAGGTTGACCCGGGTTGGCCAGTTGCCCCCCAGTGGTGGGGGTATTGGAACAGAATTTTACGGCCAGATGCCCTTCCTCTCGCCAACCTCCTTTAGTCAGAGGCTTAACCAGATGGTTTTCTGTCTGGAACCAGACCTGTTCACCAAGGGAGACCCTAGCAGCAGTGCTGGACTCCAAGCGACATAGCTCTGGGGTTCATCGGAACATGCAAACCCCTCCCGTTCTCTCTCTCACTCTGAACTCTGTGCAAAACAATTATGTGCAATAACACATGCTTAAGTATTTTTAAAAAAGCTGAAAAAAAAGATGTTGACAACTTGGGGATGCAGCTATCCAGCAATGGATAAGACCGTGTCTATTGAAAGTTTCGGACGATAGAGTGACTAAACTCAACAGACGGAGAGACTCACAAAGCCACAGTTTACCTGATCAGCTTTCCGTTCTCCACGTAGTATTGCACTCGGAAGTGAATGTTGAAGGGCGGCCCAAAGTGGTCAATCCCCTGCGTAGAGAAGAGGAACTTTCAGACAGCGTGGACAAGAGCCTCTTACACATCACTCACTCGACAACACACACCTACAAATAGCCCCTATGGGGGAGTGGTGGCACGGTGGTTTGCACACTGAGCTCTGACCTCATTAACTTGAGTTTGATCCCCTGAAACAAGCAGACGGCAGAGTCAAGTAATATCTTAACACGATCTGGGTAACCCCCTCTTCAGCCCGCACTGACCAGTGTGGTGAAGTATTTAACACGAAGGATTTCGTGACCAATGTTGTCTAAGTATATCCTTTTTTATGGGTTAGCTTACGTGACCTAACCCATAAAAAGGGATTAAGTATGGTATATCACAGTCTAACAACACCCATAACCGATAGGGTATGGATGCCTTCATCCAGCAGTTGATTGACAAAGGGGCTGTGCATTGACGTATATTATTTTTAGGCAAGTGGTGTTTGCAGTGCACTAAGGAGGTAGTGTGGTCAGCATCACACCCAGCCACCTTTGTATCCCCAGTGGCGATGATCTACACATGCTACCAGGTCTTGATTTAACACGACTATGCCCCCTGTAGCCTTTAACAGACTGTTGGGGCAAGTGTTGTCAGACAGCTCCTATGAAGGCCGGCACGGTACACCTGGAGGTTGCTGGCCAGCAGCACCACGCCTGACCGCCTTTGTCTCCCTAGTGGCAATTTTTACACACCGCACCAGGTACTTATTTGAGGATGAGTCTACCTAGGGGAGAGCCAGGACCGGTTCATAAAATCGTAACCGGTGTTGGCAGTGAGTGGGAATCTAACTCGGGTTATCCAGGTTTGTAGGCCAGCGCGCTAACCACTGGGCTACCGCTCCCCACGCGCACACACACACACACACGCGCTGTCAACCTCCACAACTAACACCGGCATCCAATGAATCACGGCCCAAGCGCCGGCGCTTTTAAAACTCAGCTACCAGTCGCAGCATTTTGGTCACGCAGCAGGGATGTGTTTTTTAACTCTTATTTTTTTAGCTACTTCATTTCTACACGTGGTGGTGGTGATGGTGGAGGGGTCCATTCAGTGGGGGGTGCTCAATGCGCTTCTTTTCCTGTGTGTTATTTTGTTTCCTCTGGCTGTTTCTGTTTTCTCTCCCCCCCCCAGCTCTCTCCCGCACATCCTCCCCCCCCCCAAAAAAGCCTTTTGAAGTGAGATCCATTGTGACGCTGTCAGCGCGCTGGGTGGGTTGAGTTCGCTGCTCACCCTGCTGGCTTCTTTCTTCCACTCCTTGGGGCAGTACTTGGTCAGCTTCTGCTCAAGGTCCATGAAAATGTGTTCATTGTCTGGACAAAGAGTGGTTGGTGGTGGTGGTGGGGGGGGGGAGAAACGCAAAGTTGCCCAGTTACCCAAACTGATAGCGCGGCACAACGCGTCTTTATTTCGCCCGTCAACTCCCCTATTACACACACATGGAGACGGGCCTTACGTCAAGACACTTAACACGGTGAACGGATAAAGGCTCGCTCTTGTAAGGTTACCCTGTTAGCCAGACTTCCTACAATCCGTGCAGGCCCCCCGCGCCCCCACAAATCGGTCGGTGTAAAATCCCGTTTTCAATACGATGCTTTGTAACCCTCGGGTGACAGGCGCTCTATAAAATGCTATTAATAATAATAATAATTTTACATTTATAACTATTATTGCCGTTCATTCGTTATCGGTGGTTCCCGGGCAAACCTGTGAAGGGTTGCGGTGAGCCGGAGCCTATCCCGCCAGGCACAGGGTGCAAGCCAGGGCTATTACCCAGGATGGGATGCCCCTTTGGCACCCCCTCCACTACACAACAGATACGAGACGTTTCGTTTCAAAAATCAAATGTCGAGGGTACACGTTAATGCCCCCAACGTGGGTGGTGATACGCCAGGAAGGAGAGAGGGGGAACGCTCGACATGGCTATCCTAAAAAGAGCAGCTCTTAAGAGCGATTCCTAGTCGGAGGTGTTCGTGCGACTGAACGGAAGCATTTGGGAACCTACTCGTCAGAACGCTGAGTCCAAAGAAGTTGGGGTCCTTGAGCTTGAGGAGGTCGCACACCTGGGAGAAGAGCTCTCGGCAGGTAGTCTTTACCTGGGGCACACCAACACAAACACAAAGATACACACCAACACACAACACACATATCCAGTCACAGGCTGTAGTAAAGGTTCAAAATCACTGGTTCAGATACACACCAGTGCACAGTCAGATATACACAGACAAACATATCCTGACTGTGTGATATGAATGTATGTGACTGTGTGACAATTATCTGACATTTTTCCTGGGCCTCCTATGGGTCGACCGGGTCTCTAATGAATCGCTGGTGTGGTGTGGAAACATCATCACTAGGGAGACAAAGGTGGCCGGGCGTGATGCCTGCCAACAAGCCCCTCATGTGCCGTGCCAGCCTTGATAGGTGCCTGATGGCAGCACTTGCCCCGAATGTCTGCTATCGGCATAACGGGGATCTTAATCTTGCCTTGCTGTGTGTGTGTGCATGGTGTATGTCTATAGCCACGTGTCATTGTGAATTAGTGTGTTGGTGTGTACAGCATCTGGATCATATTATTGTTGTTGCGTTAGTTTACCCAGCAGACCTCAGAGTCTCATGGCTCGGGTGGTACCTTTCTGTTTGCTATTTGCACATTCTCCCAGTGTCTGCGTGGGTTTTTCGCCGGGTACTCCGGTTTTTCCCCCCCACAGTACAAATACATGCTGCATAGGTTTATTGTCCTGACTAAATTGCCCCCAGTGCCATGAGATGCCGTAACTTGCTTACCCCTCCCGGCTGGGCAACTGTTATAAAGAGCAACGTAGCTCAACGGTTCCTTCCAGATTCGATACGAAATGGACTCACGAAGCGAACACAGCTTTGACTACAACCGATTTTTTTTTTTACCAGCATGCACACGTTTTATTGATCTTCGCAATCTAACCGGAGTGAAGCGACAATTAAAAATGCTCCGTTCACACAAGTCACGGTGACCCCCGTCAATAAACCTCAGCATCTGACGGTTCCATTCCCCTCTCGAGAGTAAAAATAAAGTGCAAGAGAATTCTAAAACCACGCTTTGGCATTTTTACTCCCCACCACCACCAATTAAATCGCAGACCCTCTGGCTAAGCATTAACGGAATCTATGAAAAGCATGTGTCACACACCAGCCACTATTGGGGTGGGTAAATGTCCACAATAGACTCGTAAGCAGCATGCTACCTGCGATGTGAGTGGTGGAATTTCACTTTGCTCGAGGGGCACCTAAAGCCTTTGAGCCAATCGCGTGTGTAAGAAAACATATTGCCCGCTATCTATTGTAGCAATTCAATGCTATTTGGGCCAATGAACTGACCAGTGGGCATAGCTCTGGAGTGTGCAGGCCCTTGCAGCTACACAGGGGGCCCACATGGGTCAGTGGGTAGCCGAGGCACCGGGCTACAGAGAGGAAGGCTGGGGGATATCTTGGCCGATTTTATTCCTGGCACGAGGTCCCCACGCGGAACCACGCTGAGCCACTGGAACTGGCCGTAATTTGTTTTGTGTTGTCACGCCTCGATGTCTGAAAATTGCTCTCAAGAGCTGCTCTTTTGGGATAGCTTAAGCATCCCGGCGATGCCTCCAACGTGAGAGGCGAAACGTCGCGAAGGAGAGAGAGCTCTTGAAAACAATTTTCATAATTCACTTCGAAAACACGAAAAATCAATCAACAATTTATGAGAGGCGATTAATCATTTACATACTAAATCTAATACAAAGAGCATATCAACCGAATCCTTTGGGATGGGGGCTGGGAATTCATTTGAAGATTCCAAGAATGCGCTGCTGCAGAGGTTAAGAACCATAAGGCATGTATTTCAAATGTGGCATGCAAGACACCCAATACCCTGAAACATGCCTTTAATGCAAACCGATAGGCATGTCCGAATGCATTTACAAAGTGACGCGTATACTTCCATACACACACAGAAAACTGAATGTGCAGAGAGCAGCATTTTATCATGCCTCCAAATTACGATTGCTTATCGTGTTTTAAGCGTTGGCCATAACCGAACGCAGCACTCCACAACGATCCGCGTTACGTATTTGAATGACGCACGTACATGAATGTCTAACGATGGACACAGGGGGTGAAAGCAACTTAACTTTATTAACGGTACGCTCATATCAGAACCCCCTTCCCACCTGTGCCGTGCTGAACGCTTCAGCCACTTTCTTACAAGTACACTGTACGGTACCGGCTTACTTTCCCCTCTGGATGGATATGAAGGCACCACCCTATGTAGGTCTGGCTGTTGCAATATCCCGGGCAGGGACTGATGGCAGCTGCTGCCGACCATTTTCTGTTGGAAATAATGCGCGGTTTGAATGTTCACACGTGCCATTCGGTTCAACAGTTACTAAAACTAGCAAAGTGCCCGCCCCATGGGCGATCTTGTTCCAGCGCTGTAACGCGTTCTTCTGACATCACGATGAAGGCGGAAGAGTGATTAAGAGGGTTCATGGGAGTGCAAAAGTTGAAATTTAAAGATGAACGTTTCAGCAGAGTAATAAATAAGTGAGCAGAAACAACTGAAGACAAAAGCCTTGCTATTGTACAGATCAAATTTGTGCTAATGAAGGATTAAAACCCAATACTCTCAGTATAGACACACGTGTAAATACTTGCTCCATTTTATATATATAAATTGAACTGGATTCTACAATTAGTTCGGTGACTTTTGGAATGTAGTCTAAAACAAAAAACAATTATCAAAAAATCGATACTCAATTCACGACCCCTACTCCAAATTATACAATTCCTCCTGTTTAACCCATCAGATATTGGTCAAAAATCTTTGAACCATGATTGACATAACAACTATACTAAAGCCACCATGAAGAACTATGGAATGTATCAAACTGTGTTGAAGATTACAGCATCATAGGATCACCATCAGCCGTGATAAATCCACTGCTGGAAGAAGACCTCCCCAAAGCGTGATCCATTGAACTCTTTGGGGAGCTGGCTCAGTGGTAACATCTGAGCCTCACAAAAAGAAAGTCCTTCCCGAGGCAGTTAAATTCCCACATTGGGCGCCTTTCTGTATGGAATTTGTGTGTTCTCCCCGTGTTCTGTGTGGGTTTCCTCCGGGTTCTCCGGTTTCCTCCTACAACTTCAAAAATGACTACATTAAATGGCCAATAACGTAATATACAGGACGCAGTGTGTGGCAATATGTTGGCACTGGCAAACCGCCTGGCTGCCTCCTCCGCCTCTCTGCGGTTTCCTCGTGTTTCTGAGTCGTTCTCTCTTCGAATAACTACCTTCGACATAGAATTAAAATATAGTTTATTATTATAAAAGGCGGTTTATAAATGTATGAAATTACTATTGCTCTTATGTGTGTGATGTTTATTACACAGTGCGAATAAGAAATGTAACAGATTGATTGACATGAGAATATAAGCTCTCTGAAGCCCACAAAAGGCATGCAGTTTCCCCTTCTGAGACCTTACAAAAATGGGTTAATTTTTTTGAGCCGATATTAATTTTCACCGTCCACTTTTGCACTTGTGCAAATAATTTATGAGCAGCGATGAAGAGCCCTAAGCAATATATCATTTCAGTTCTCCTGCTGGGGAATAGAAAATAAAAGCCCTCCTTCAATTTCTAAAGCCAATTAAAACAAAACGCAATACGGAATTAACATATATATAAAAAAAATCACATGCACATTTTATCCGCTTCCAACGAGTGGACAGTGTGTAATTTTGCACAGATATTTAATTTGCTCGTTTCATCTGCTATGAATTCCCGGGAAATAATAGCATTCCCCGCAGCACGGCCGGTCCTATTTCAGACCGATACTGCTCGACACGAGAGCTATTAATCCAAATTATTTTAACACAACCCTGCCCCCCCTCCCCTAATCCAGTCTGTTGCCTGCAGATCAACACTCTTCATTTTAATCATGTTGACGATTGACTTCATAAGCTCGGTCAATAAACCTAATTTTTCATGAAACCGAAAAATTCCCTCGGAGCACCTCACGGTCGTTTATGCCCGTGATCTATTATGCGCGTTGTAAAAATTGCATTGTTATCGTTGCTAAATGTGTCCTACGTTCGCACACTTGCAGAAAATAGTTTTTCTGTCGTCCTCGTTAATTCTGCTTAATGACTTAACGGTGCTAATGTGTCAGGCAAGTCATCAGAAGATAATAATAATAATATCAATTTATATAGCGCATTTCACCCAAGTGTCACACAGAGGACGGCATGTCAACAACGAAATAAAAAAAAAACAATAAAAACCAAAGCAACAGAAAATAAATGACTAACGTTACTTCGAATAGACTGAAAGGTCGTGAAACTGGCAATCTTAAGGGCGGCAAAAAATCTGCCAGCGTCCCCTAAGATGGCCGTCACTTCCTTAAAGACAAACAGGGAGGGAGACAGGGAGGGAGGGGGGACAAAGAGACAGGGACACAGAGACAGGAAGAGAGAGACAGAGAGACAGAGATGAGGGGGAAACAACGCCAATGCGTGCGCACGCTGGTTGCTGCTGTGTGAAAGGTTGGTGCGGGGTGAGAGGGTGAGTGGGTGTGGAGGATGATGACGTGCTCACGGGGATGATGATGGAGAGGTCGTCGCCGGTGGGCAGCAGCACTCGAACCCTCCTCCTCTCCTGCATCCTGCGGTTGTTCTGGAAACCCAGGCGCCCGCTCATGGCTCAGGGGGGGAGACACTCAGTAAGGAGTGCCAGGGTTGGGGAGGGGGGTCACAGGGACCTTGCTCAACCCCTCCCCTTGAGATTTCTATAGCGGCCTTTCACTGAAAGCCGCGCGACCCTCAAAAATCCACTCCAGGCCAGGCTGCGTGTCCGCTGCTTGTCCGCCCGGATTTGAAACGCGCTTCCGCGGAGTGATCGGGGGGCGCCCTCAAGCTCCACAGACGAGGGGCCTCCCAGCCGTCAGCAGCGTCATCTCATCTGTGGACAGAACGCGATTCACTTAACATTTGCCACGCGCCATCGCTATAATCCATCCATCCGTTTTCGGAGACCGCTTAATCCTGTACAGGGGCGCGGTGAGCCGGAGCCTATCCCGGCAGACGCAGGGCGCAAGGCAGGGGTATACCCAGAATGAGACGCCAGTCCATCGCAGGGAAACTGGGGAAATTTAGTCAGTACGCCAATTAACCTGGCAGCGTGTCTTTGGACGGCGGAAGGAAACCGGAGTGCCCGGCGAAAACCCACGCGGACACCGGGAGAACGTGCAGACTCGACACAGAAAGGCCTCCCGAGCCGAGGTTCAAACCTGAGACCTTCTTGCTGTGAGGCGGCAGTGCTACCCACTACACCACCGTGCCGACCCATCGCTAAAATGCGATTGATTATTTGCAGCCCTTGTCAATTAACTGCGAGATGAATAGCTTCCCAAGTCACGTTGGCCGGTCACTCGGGTTGTGTTTGACAGAACCTTACCAGCTCACGCTGGTCTGTGCCGGGGTTGGTGGAGGGGGAAGAAGGCTCAGGACTGGTTGAGATATCGCTGGCCACTGATGCTAGCCGTGGCCGTAAATTGAACAGGTCACCGGGTCAATAGCAGTGTAGACTCGCCATAGTGCGCGGCATCGTGGCGCAGTGTCCGCCTGGGTTTTCAAAGGGGACTCTGGTTTTCTCCCACAGTCCAAATACATGTTGCCTACGTATATTGTCCTGACTAAATTGCCCCTGGTACCCTGGGATATTGTGACTTGCTGTACCCCTCCCCGGTGGGCAACTGTTAAAAACAGCTACCATTCTTTCCAGATTAAATAAAAACTAACCGACTGGCTGGTAGGCATTATCGGTTGTTTACAACAAATTTTAACTGATTAACTATTACCAGTTTCTCCGGTTTAAAATGTAGGCTTTTTTAAATCTTTGAGCTTTATTGATAATCAGCTCACATTTCAGTACAGTGTATCGTACTCTCTCTCGACAGAGGGGGCACCGAGATTAATTCATTCATTGTCAGAAACCGCTTAATCCTGTGCAGGGTTGCGGTGAGCCGGAGCCTCTCCCGGCAGACACAGGGCGCAAGGCAGGGCTACACTTAAGATGGGACGCCAGTCCATCACAGGGCACAGGGGGCAATTTAGTCAGCCGGCCAATTAACCTATGCAGCAGCATGTCTTTGGACTGCGGGGGGAGACCGGAGTGCCCTGTGAAAACCCACGGGAATAACATGCAAATTCCACACAGAAAGGCACCCGAGCCGTGATTCGAACCCGGGGCCTTTTTGCTGTGAGGCGGGATCGCAAAAATCCACGGATGCGATTCGCATTAGCAGCTCGACACCAGCTTGCCAGCAAGATTAGCAGGGTTGCCGAGTCCACGCGCGCACACCAATCCATACATTAGCATCTCGAGCATTCACTCGTGACATTTCATTTCGCCCTCTGCATGTCGGCGATAATGGCAATTTTGTTCAGTTAAAAAAAACACCGTGCGGCATAGCTGTCGTAGGACATCGTGTGCAGCCGAGGGAGATTATTCGTCCCAAGACAAGGCTCCCCCAGTGGTCTTGAAAAATACACCCGCCGAAAGTTTAAACGCGCGACGATGTGCAACCGTTTGCAGTTTGATAAAAGTTGATGGAGAAAAACGGGTTTTCATTAGGATGCGTCGCAAACTTGTGTTTACGTACAGAATCCGACATTAATTTAGCACGACTATATGCTGATGTAGTTACACGTGTTAATGCTGTAAATTCATTAAATGTTATTGTATTACCTTCTGATTGTAAACATTATTTATGCTGGTTAATTCGAACAGTTATTCTATCGCAGGAATCCTGCTTTCAGAGCTTGCACGTTCGCCGGGTATTTTCTGCTGTAATAATAGACGTCTATATCTATCTATAAGTACAAAAACAGGGCAACAAATGGGGTACTTTATTTGACGATATGGGATGCAGCAAAACTGTGATTATTAACCTGCCATACTATAAACCTGGTAGTTCGAGTTCGATTCCCTGCTATGACAAAAAGTGCCACGCGATATCTGAAAGACCCCTGGGCACGTGCTCGTGTAGGTTTTCACGGCTCGATTCATGATGGTTGCACTTCAGAAAGAACAACTCTAAAGAACAACTATCAGTCCTGGGTATATCCCACATTTATCAACCAGCAGTGACCATCCATGGTGAAGTATGTTCAAACAACTCCCAAGACCGAGACAGCATGGGGAGTCTTCTATCAAACAGTGAGTTGACAAAGGGCCTGTAGATATTATTATTATTGATGAAAGACCGACTTTAAATTACTATACACAATCGTTCTTTTTATACAACTACTACAAATACAGTAGTCTTTCATATAACTTTAATACACTTAATAGCAAGGCACATTTAGAAGACGTAGC